>ML269927.1:35399-116106 GCA_005239495.1 Nicotiana undulata
GGTAGTTCATGTTAAAATTGGTTGAGGGAAGAAGGAATTACCATTTCTAAACCTTGTAGTCTACTTCACATGTTAGGTGTTTGATGAAATTCCTAATAGAGTTACACCATGGGTAATCTTCCTAATTATTAATCGATTTCCGCTATCTCCTTATAGATTGTTATGGGTAGAGGTGTTGGTTTATTGTATAAACTTAAGGAAAAGCTCTTTGAGGTATGTATGGCTAACTTTAATCTTTGTAGAGTCACCTTGTTGGTGTCCGATCATTTGGTATGAGTTTCTTGCTTGAGCATATATGAATTAATTGTTCTAATGTGCTAAGACGTAAGATTCTATTCTCTAATTGTCCTAGTTGATAGCCATGCCACCATTCTATATGAGATTGTGAAAATGGTGATTCCTTGTACTTACTCTATCATGTGCAAAGCTCGTTAACTATTGAATACATTGGTATAAGGAGGTGCTACCAAATGAAAGAAATGATAACGAATCCAATTGTTGAATGTATCTAAGTGCTAAGTGCTAAATGTTGTG
This sequence comes from Nicotiana undulata, assembly GCA_005239495.1. NCBI lineage: Eukaryota > Viridiplantae > Streptophyta > Magnoliopsida > Solanales > Solanaceae > Nicotiana > Nicotiana undulata. The sequence goes on from ML269927.1 coordinate 35,934, forward strand.
TAGCAAATAATGGAAAGGAAACGTGAATTTAACTAATTGAGCTATATGTCGATGGCATACCGTATATGACTCACTGCTTGGTAAAGATTTTCTGTGGCCTTGATTTCATATGGTTATTTGGTTGTTACAAATGAATATCCTTGATGATGAGAATCTTGTGATTTAATTTTTAGTTGATGTTGCTATCAAGTACATTATTGAGAATATCCAAGTGCTAAAGGCTATGTAGCAAGTGATTAAAAGGAATTGTGGGTTGATTTAATTGAACTAAATGACTTTGGCAATACCGTATATGATTCACTGTTTGGCAAGGATTGTTGTGCCTTGATTTCGCATGGTTATTGGTTGTAATGAATTCATATTCTTGATGATGGAATTTCTTGTGATTGAAATGTTGATTGTTGTTGTTATTAAATGTGATTGTACGGTGGGATCGGGCTGCACGCCGCAACACGAAGTAATAAGGGTGGAGAGGTAATAAGGGTGAAATGTGATTGCACGGTGGGATCGGGTTGCACGCCGCAACACGAAGAAATAAAGGTGGAGAGGCAATAAAGGTGAGATGTGACTGTACGGTGGGATCGGGTTGCGCGCCGCAACAAATGAAAAATTGAAATGAGTAACTCTAAAACCTTCATTGTGATTTTCTGTATTTTTTTGTGTGGTATTTGTTTGGTTTCCCTGACTGTCTTCTATTTGTGTACTGTTTGATTCTACTTAGAATGAAGTTTGTTCATACATACTAGTACTATTCAATTGTAATAACGTCCCTTTTCCAGGGGCGATACATATTTTATATGGATGTAGGTGGTTCCATAGCAGGCAGCTCAGACCGCCGGTAGTGGTTCCTCCTCTCCATCCTTCAGTAGTTCCGGTGAGCCCCATTTCCTCTCGGGGCCGTGTGTAGTCTAGATCACCTCTTTTGTATATGTTAAGGCTTTTAAGGTATAGCCGAGGCCTTATTGCCGGTAAGTTTATGTAAACTCCTAGTACTCTTAGAGGCTCCGTAGATACGATGTGGGTTGTATTTATGTATCTTGGGTAGTAATTATATATACTCGTAATCGTGGTCCGAATCGAAAATTTTGTAGGTAGCTTGTACGTTTTGAGATGACTAAATGTTGAATGATAAAAGAAGAAATGAACTTAAGTTGTAAATCCATGCGTAAATTCTACTTTGCTATTTCATGTGGGATAACATATATTGTAATCATGGGGTAACGCGTTGGGCAGGAAAGGCGATCCAGGTCCGCTTGACTGGGATCATCCGGTTAGGCGTCAGTCTCGTCCCTCGGTTTTGGGGTGTGACAATTTTTAAAGGGTTAAGCAGTCATCATCTAAACTATATACCTTCGATTCCCGTATGTTTTCCTTTTCAGGAAAAGGACCATAAGCAAGGAATAGTCAAGTGCTCGAGATTTCATTCTTCAAAGCTCAAACACTTGGGGGACTATACAGTATGGAAGGCAAGGAAAAAGAAAAGAAGACAATCAAAAAGTCAAAGCTCAAGCTTGAAGATCCATCTTCCCAACAAGTCAAGTACTATGAGCAAAATCAAAGAGCCAAAGACCAAAACACAAATCCTGATTCAAAAACCTTCGAAAAACATATACGTAAATATAAACGAATTTTCAGATTAAAGGCAGAATATTAGTTACGGGCAAAAATGCACATCATGTACTTATTCAAAACTATTGTAAATGAAAACAATTACGGATGAAAGATCATCATCCTTGTACTTATTAAAAAACTATTGTAAATTAAAATAATTATGGATGAAAGATCATTATCCTTGTACTTAGTCAAAAAATTGTTGTGAATGAAAACAGTTACGGATGAAAAAGCATTTCCCTTGTATTTATTTAAACTGTTATTAACAAAAACAATTATGGGTAAAAATTCATACCCTTGTATTTAAAAACTGTTATAAATGAAAACAGTTAATCCCTTGTATTAATTTGTGAAAAATGCTGCAAAAGAGAAATAGTTATGGGTACAAGTTCATATCAAATCTATTGTAAGAAAAACAGTCAAAAAAGAGTTATGGACGATACACAAACACATGTAAAATGTTACGAAAGTTCAAAGTAATACAAAAACTTTTTTCAAAACATTATTAAGAAAAACATGTGAAATTCCTATCTCTCTTTTGTACATTTACACCATTATGAAGTTGAGACGTCTTCTTCATTAATTATCAATAAAAAAAAAGGCCCTCATTTATAAATCGTGCCTATTACGGAAAGGTATGAAAAATCTAAGCATTATTTAATGCAAAGTCAAAAACTATGAGTTAAACCAAAAACCTCAAAAAGAAAGCATGCAAAGACTTAAGAGTGAAACAAAAACTCAAAGAAATCAAAAGTGACGCTAATATTAGTATTGATATATTACAACAAAAAACTAAGTGTTAACTTAGTCTAAGCCGGATTTGTCTATACATAGGTTGCCCCTAAGTTGTCAGTTGGGGACTTACAAAGGATCAAACTTTACCCCCAATGGGACCGGGGGTAACCACCAATTGTTGCAAATAATAAAAAAAGAAGAAGAAAAAAAAGAAGAACCAAGTTCCTTTAAATTTTTCACTAGATGGGGGGTTTCTTTACTGGCACGAGGAGCGGCTTGAGATGGTGACACACGAGTAGCAGAGACCTCAGCCTCAGGTGAAGAGAAATTCTGACTTTGCTGAGACATCTCAATCATCTCTCTGGTTTTAGCAATTTCGGCTTACAAGTCAAAACCATCTAGGTCCATTTCCGTCTATGTGTCAGGACGGGCATTCAAATAAGCCCAGCTAACATCAACGACTACTTTGTCTTCAAGAGCCTCGTAGACCTTCTCCCATAAGCTCTTAGCTCATCTCTCTCGGCCACGACAACATCATGGGAAGCTTGTAAAGGAGAAAGAGACCTTTCCAGAAACTGGACCTTCTTTGAAGAAATACGGAGGTCATCTTGGGGTTGGGTGTGAAATTGAACAAGTTCACCAGAGTACGCCTCCTTCTGATCCAACAAGGCCTTCAAGCTCGTAATCTCTTCGGTGGCACGGGAAAGCTGCTCTGCAAAGGAAGACTCCAAGATATTTTTGTCCTTGCCATCCTGGTTTGAAGACGCCTTCTCTATGGCCAGTTCCGCTACAACAACTCTAACCCGCTGCTCCAAGGTACACTTTTCATCCTCCATTGCCTCCATGTGAAGCTGTAAACTCTCGTACTGCTCCTTCCAATTGTTAGCCTCGGTTTGGAAGCCATTCGCTGATTGCTCCACTTGACCGGTTCTCTTCATTAACTCTGTGCCTAGAAGGTTGATCTACATTAAAAGATAAATCAAATACCGTAAGAATAAATAATTTCATATGAAGGAAGAGCAAGTTTTACCTTTAAGGACGAGTGCACAATCTCGTTCATCCAAGTCAAAGAGCTGTGGCTTTCTAGCTTAGACTTCTCAGTTGGGCCTATCAATGACTTTAACCATACATCAGCCTGGCCCGACTTTTTCAAGAGACTGCCCGCCATAGGAACCTCTATTGTAACTTGCTTCATCACCCCCTGCTGGAAGACCCTAATTCAACAGCAGAAGGCATGGAAGTAGGGGCGGGTGTAGGAGCTACGGACGAAGTATGCATGGGAGCAGAAACAGCCATGGGAGCAGAAATAGCAATGGGAGCAGGAAGAGAGAAAACAACAAGAGGGACTTCATCATAGACGGTACCAAAACCTTGTTGGAACAGGTGATCAACAGACCCACAAACAACATAGGGAGTTGCATCTTCGGGAGAGTAATGTTCTGATTCAGGCACAAGAGGATCAATAACGGGTGCAGACTCATCGTCGGAGACCACCCTCCTCCTACGTGACCTATGGATCAGCGAACCCTCCTCTTCCTCTTCCTCCTCTAAGGTCCTGGACCCACTTGCTTTTATTTTCGACGAGGAGGAATGAGTAATGATCTCCTGGGACTTAGCTAGAGAAAGCCTTGAAGCGGACACAACCGCAACAGAAACTCCACGAGCAGGAAACCCTACCAAATAAAAGGGGTCAGGTAAATCTCAAAAAGAGAAGAACTAAAAACAAAAAAACTTCACTTACTACCCAAAGAGAGATTGACAAGAGGGGTACTTCCACGAACGTTATTCTAAAAGAGCGATTGACGAGAGTTTTTCTACCCAATCACGGAAATCGGAGACATTCTCGACGGTTCCCATGGTTGCGGCAAAAGAAGAAGAAACAATGACGATACTAAAAGTTCATCAAAAGAAAATAAAATAAAAGTGAGCAAAAGTGTACTCACGTGCAAAGTTTCACTTCTCAGGGAAGGGGAGATTTCTTCACCTACTAAACCTGTAGTAGGGACAGCAACATATCGGACATACCACCATCTATCTTTGTCATCATCTGGAGTAACTAACACACTTTTACTCCTAGCTGCGAGAGTAAACACTCCTTGGAGGAACAACATCGGAGAATAGAGGTGAATAAAATGATAAAAAGTAAAGGGTACAGAAGCTAAATTGGCCAAGTACCTAAGGCACACGACTACTCACCAAAACAAAGGACCGACTTGTCCTAGACAAACTTTGAAGAATCGACAAAACTCGATGATAACAAGGTCGATGGGAGGCTTGAAACCTAACGTGAAGGGATAAGTATAGACATAAGAATACCTAGTCTTGTAAGAGGTTATTCTTTGGTTATTGTTAGGAACAACAAAAGGAAAATCAGGCTTCGAATAACAATCCCTGCGTACAAGAGACACTAATCCCTCTATTATTTAGGTAGGATAAAGGTCAACACTGTCATGTGATGACATTGAAGAAAGCTGCTCACTCATGGCCTGACTATCCTTGGCGAAAGAATACTCCGCAGGAACAATCTCATCGACTCTCGGCTCGCGAAGTGGTTCATTGTGTTCTCTAATCTTTGATGAAGATATAGAAGCCCTAGCCCTCGAAGAAGATGGAAGGGGAGAAGAATAAGAAGAAGAACCCCTAGAAGGAGTAGAACTTAAGCTCCTAAGCCTACCTCCCCTCCTACTCCGTGTTCTAGCAGAAGAAGGAGTCAGTTCATCTACAATGATGACCTTTTTAGATTCCTGGTTTGAAGAAGACATATTTACGAAGATAAAGAATTTACATATAAAGAAAGAAGGTTAGAAGTTCTCCGTGAAAGTAAAGATAGTAAAAGGGGTATTTATATTCAAAAGAAACCGTCAAAAAATGGAAAAAATAGTGATGTGAAAGTCATAATTGAAGCTATCACTTTGAGACTGATGCAGCCGCTAAAAGCCCTAAATGGCGCTGAATAATTGTAGAACCAATCCGAGAATGCCATGTGGCACGGGAATTAATTAGAAGTGACAAGAGACGTATACATTCAAAGATGGATGCAATGGTACGAGTGAAGGGGGGGAACATATTCCCGCCATAAATGAGTATCCACTTACCGTATATCAAATCGATAAATAAATGGTAAGTTGGGGGACTATCTGTATTGAAATAAATAAGCTTCACACGTGTACTGATTATGATGATTCAACTATCAATGTGGAGCAATGGAAACACGACAACTGGACGAGACTCTCTAAAGAGGTATGAGACAAAGAGGGCCGGAACAACATACCCACAGGGTAATCAGATACGGGAATCTCAACCTAATTGAGGAGACGAAGAGGCACATTCAGAATTAATCAAGACAGAATAAAGGGCAAATTTGGGCATCTTCAATCAATGAGCCAAACGTTACATAATCTTCACGCTACAATTACGATTAGTCATTGTAATGTTACATTAATTCCATTATTAGTCATTAATGCTCAATCACTGATAGAGTAGACGTTATATTAAGAAATTCCCTATATAAGGGAGTAAAATATAACTTGTAAGGACACATTCGAACCACTATTAAAATATACTTACTTTTTATTCATCTTTACTGCTTTCTACTTGCAAATTTACTATTATTTCCATATTCTTTTGGTTATCAGAAACCCGTGTTCTTCTTAAAATAGCTTTGGAAGAGAATCTAATTCTTTGGTTAAACAATCGATCACCCCAAAATATGAATAAACTCAATGACAATCGAATGGTACATCCCTCAACTATGGCAATTCGGAGTCAATAATTCTGACCCGGTGCAGAACACACACCCATACTGGGCTTACCAATAACCCTAAATCACCTCTAGCTACCCACAACAGATTGATAAGTCTCCGAAGGTTTACAATGACTGAATCATGGCACATACTAACATCTGACAAGCTTTGCGAGCATCCTCACAGTCCACAACCACAAAATAATATTTTTATGAGAACTCTCAGTCTCGAATCCATGAAGCGCACAAATTACCATATCTTATCCCAACTCCACCGCTCGAATATATAACACACCCCTAATGCTCAATCATTCCACGAGGTATACCCCTAGAAATTTTTCGTATCACTAAGCAACCTTGAATATCAGCAGTCGATCAAACAAGAGAGCACGACAATACCAATGAAGCACCCTTAACTCCACACATTGCCTTTTTCTGAAATGTATGCCTTCATCAAGCCACCCAATAGATATCATTTACTTAGTCATCTGAAACTGCCAATGCTGCCCAAGAATTTTGACCTTCCTTCCAGAACTAAACCTTGACCTCACACGTGCAAATCTCAACTCTACACAACGTACCACATACACCATCTTATCATATGATAAATATGGGAACTTTATAACCCGTTCCGAGCCACAAGCAACTACGTACCCAACTAGCAAAGAACTTTACATTTGATCCCATCTAGAAACAAAATCACTATATATCACATGCTCCTCACGCCAGCCTAAAATATACATCTCTATCTTACCCAAACTGTTATCAAGCTGCCCTATTTATCCAAATGCCTTCTGACTTACCTTCGAATTGACACTTCTCTTTGCCATAATACCGCAATTCTCAACCTAGTCTCACCGCACGAGACCCAAGCATAAGACCGTACCGCCTAAGGCTTGTAAGCCTTGAATACTCTCTTAGATATCCCCAAAAGTACCATATTCAAATACTTGCCCTGTAGAGACTTCCTGCGAATCTAAAGCCATTACCTTCACTTTCCTGATATTGATATGTAGAATCCATAATAATGTAGAAATGTCACAAGTATTGAAACCCTCCAAGGTAGACCTCAGTTTCTAGCCAAATACACATTCTTGAAGATTCCCAATTATTACATCTAACCTTGAATCCATCGGAACCATTCTCGAGAGTCATCCACTCTACGCAAATCTCACTTACCCTGATCAAGCAGACATAACGACATGGCCCCATTTGCACACCAACATACTACGAAGTAATCCACACGCTTGCAACAACAAGCAAATTCATACACTGCACATACTATACCTTTTACAATTACAACTCAATCATTCAATAAAACCCATCTACCCATGAAGTACACTACAACATGTATCAAAGAGTTTCCATTACCCGAGTCACTCCAGACTCCAACTCTGTAGATCGTATATAATTCACCAATATACCTTGAATCGAGACCGACGCAACACATGATCGTGCAACCAACTTACAATTAGCAGGCTCCCCCACTTGGATCAAAGTCGTAGGTCAAGACAAACCATAGCTCAAAATTGCCATACGCTATTACCGCCACAATACTACAGTGAGATTCAACTAAATCCTTCATAAGCTCGGAAAACACAAATCATCTGATATCTCTAATCATCTGCAAATCTCGCATACACCATTGTAATAGCTAATGCCAACTTCCACAAGAGACCTAACACAAATTGCAACATGTATCAATTACTGATAAAAGAGGACTTGCTACGAAACCACCTAAGGATCACACAACCTCAAGACACCCTGCGGGAGATAAGCCTGCCTGCTTAGCCTCAAACTGACATCATGTCTATACTCTTCCAACATCATAGCTATCATGCAATCACTTTATCCTTCTGCATCTAAACACGACTAACGCCTACCCTCGAGGTATCACAATACACAGAATAAGGACTTGAAGCTGATGGCAGAACTAACACCGGAGATATGGTCGAAGAAATATTTGAGCTTCTTGAAGCTCTACCCACACTCGTCTGACCAAATGGATACTCTCACTGAACAACATGTGTCCCAAGAATGCTATTAAATTGTTCCAAAATTCACACTTAGAGAACTTGCGTAAAGATTCTCCTCCCTCAACCTCTGCAATACGACTCACAAATGTCGAGCATGCTCCTCATGGCTACGAGAGTACACAAGGATGTCATCAATGAATACAATAACGAAGGAGTATAAATACAGCTGGAATACACTATTAGTCCAATACATGAACGCTGTTGGGCATTGGTCAGCCCAAAAGATATCACCAGGAACTCATGACACAACAGGATGATTCCACTTCCCTTTACAATTGAACTGCATGAGAGGCCCTTCAATACACTCACAACTCGAGGCCATATGCTAACTCGAGACAGAAGTCAAACACTCAATAGTCCTTGCTACCTATCCAGCCAAACTTTTTGTCACCATCAAACAATCTGAACACATCTCACCAGCGGATCACCCTCGCCACATAGTCATCTAGCCACAAAATCCCACCAATAAGGACGCAAACAGACATATAATCCCCCTAACATGCGCTCACATAAATGAAATCTCGGCACTCAAGCCACAGACAATATCTGGCCTCAAGTCCTCCAAACTGGCCCATTATCAACATGCTCAAATCACATCTCGTGCCTCACCCCTGGAAGTCAAAATTCGTCGATGCACTGCTGATACCGAACGCTCATGTGCCCATTCGAATACAGAGAAGGAATTCAAAGAATTACGCTTTAGGTCAAATTAATGGATTCGCACGACAAGAATTCAAGAAGGTGAGATTTTTCCTAAGGGTTCTGCAGTCTCTCGAAGATAAGTACAGAAGTCTCCGTACCAATTTGCATGACTCTACTAAACCTGCTCATGACTGGTGAGACCTATTTAACCTAGAGCTCTGATACCAACTTGTCACGACCCCAAAAACATCCGGTCGTGATGGCGCCTATTGTGAAATCAGGCAAGCCACACATTTCATTTAGTAAAAGTTATTCTCAGGAAAATCACCACATTCACAACAAGAGTCTCGCTTTTATAAAGAATCTAAGACTTGAACATAATAAATAACATGAATAAAAGAAACCCGATCTCAGACCTACTGTCACCGAGTCATGAGTACTTCAACGTAAGAATGTCAAAATACAAACTATACAACATATTCTAAAATAATAAAAGTGCGACAAGAAGATAGAGAAGGAGAAGACGAGGCTGCGATCGCTAGCTTCTACCTCGACGACTCCGAAAGAAACTCTGACAGCCGCTCAACAACCACTATTGGGTCCTGATGTACCTGGATCTGCACAAGAGGTGCAGGGGGTAACGTGAGTACACTAACTCAGAAGTAACGAACCAATCTATGGGCTGAGAGGTAGTGACGGATTAAACCTCGATAATTAAAATCATTAGCGTACAAAATTTAGACATGTTCATAGTTTATCAAAAAATAACAACAGAATATGCCAGATATATCTTAATATGCTCTAGACGCCAACGTATCAAAGTGTGAAAATGCACCTAGTGCTCAAAACTCTCCCAGAGAAGTCCACTCTATACTATATATGGCTCTCAAGCCCAGGGATGATCCATCCTGGAATATGCATAAAACACTGGTAACCGTAGTCACTCAGTACTGAGAAAAAGGCCAGTCCATCCCCACGGAGAAGATCCATCTCCGGAATACAACACTTGGACAAGATCTATGTCCAGGGACAATCCATCCCTCACATAACATCAACTTCAGACAAGATCCATGTCTAGGGAAGATCCATCCCTCACATAATATCAACTTCAGACAATATCCATGTCCATAGAAGATTCATCCCTCAATATCAATGTGCTCACTAGGAGTGTAAAGACTCCGGAGGGGACCTATTAGCCCAAGCACTATATCAAGCCAACGAAGGCATGGTTAAAGTATCGCTGCGGTGTGCAGTCCGACCTCATAACTGTCTCAATAATAGGATCTCGGCCTCACTCAGTCATTACTCTCCAGTCTCGCTCACATGGGCTCAGAGATGCATGAATTAGCCCGAAACAATGATAAATATATAATATTAACAATTATCGAGACTGAGGCATGAAATGATATGATATGACAGGACTGAGTATATGAAATCAAAAACACATAAGAAGACAACAATATACGACCACTCGAGTCTTAGCAATTTCGTCGTGAAGCCTTAACATTTATACTTTACATGATTTCTAACATGTTCACATTTACAACATAATAGAGGTGCGAATATCAATCCATAATTACTACTAGACAGTGCCATGGGATGAGCCAGGCCACAATTTGCTCGGTGCACGCCCGCACGCCCGTCACTTGGCATGTGCGTCACCTTAATTATAGTCAAATATCATACAATTCGGGGTTTCGAACCCTCAGAACCAAGTTTGGAAATGTTACTTACCTCAATCAAGCCGACACTCCACTCTACCATGCCCTTGCCACTCGACTCGGCCATAAATCATCCCAAATCTAACCAAAATCAGTATTATATCATTAATATATGCTAAAGGAGCGAAACCCACATCAAAATTATTAATTTACATCACAAAACCCGAACTTGGTCAAACCCGACCCTCGGGAACACGTCTCGTAATTCGATAAAAATCACATCACAAGAATCCTCATCCTCCCACGAGTTTATACATACCAAGAACATCAAAATCAGACCTCAAATGATCCCTAAAATCCTCATTTTAAAGTCACTAATTACAAGCCCTAATACCCAATTTTGGTACTAATTTCACCACTAATCAGTCCATTAATCACACATAAATGAGTTTTAAGTCCAAAAGTCTTACCTCCATGAAGAACTCTCAAATTCCCTCTTCAAAAACCTTCAAAAACCTTCAAACCCGTGCAAAAATGGTGGAAGAATGACCCAAAAATTGCTAAGGGTGTTATTTATATGTTCTGCTCAGCGATGAACGCACCTGTGGTCCCAGGTGCGCACCTGCGCATTCCACTTAAAAGGCCATTTTTCCGCACCTGCGACCAATCCACCGCACCTGCGTTCCGCAGGTGCGACCGAACATCCTCACCTGCGACCCTTTCACCAGCCTTCCATTTCTACACCTACGCTTGATCCCTCGCGCCTATGGTTTCCCTTCCGCAGGTGCAACCACACCGGCATTTGAGCACTAGCAGTATTTCTACTGCATTTTCCAACTTTAAACCTTCCGATGACCCTCCAAATTCACCCCGAGCCCCTCGAGACCCCAACCAAAAATGCAAACAAGTCATAAATGATCACCCGGACCTAGTCAAGCCTTCGACACACGCAAACTAACATCAAAACACAAAATTCACCTCGAATTCAAGCCTATGAACCTCAAAACTTCTAAATTTTGCCAAAGATGCCAAAACCATCCAAAACACGTCTGATTGACCTGAGAATTTGAACACACGACCAAAACGACCCTACTTAACTGTTTCAACTTCCGAAATTCCATTCCGAGTCGATCGAAATAAGCCAAAAACTCAATTTCGCCAATTCAAGCCTAATTCTACTCCGGACCTCAACATATTCCAAACATACTCCTAAGTCCCAAATCACCTAACAAGCTATCCGAGTTATAAAATCTATATTCCGAGGTCGCTTACCTATAAGTCAACTCCCAGTTGACTTTTCCAACTATTAAGCTAATTTAAGAGACTAAGTGTCTCACGTCTCATCACAACCACTTCGAACCCGAGCTATTCGACCCAACACAATATAAGAGATATGAAAAACACATAATAAAGCAGAAATAGGGGAAACAGGTATAAAACTCTCGAAACGACCGATCGGGTCGTTAAAACTACACAATATAATATTTCATAACAAGATGAACTTATCCGTTGTATGTTGAGACTTTAATATGAATGCTACAATATTTCTTTTACTAATAAAATTGTTGTCTTTATTAAAGTTAGTAGTCGATAGCTTCTCTTTTCATTTTAGTAGTAGTTTTTTCTATATTTTTAAGCCACACTGTTGACAACTATCGTAAATTAGATAACTATTTTACCTTAGTACAATATGTAAGAAAATTGCATCCTTAATGTATTGGATAAGTTTCTCACTTTTTGAATCAAATAGCACTTAGAGCTGATAAAAACTTATTAAGTTTTTTTTATGCAGAGGATACAACCAACTCAAAATGGATCCCGGGGAGCAAGAAAAAATTTCATTTATTACCGATAGGGGGACTTACTGCTTCAATGTTATGCCATTTGGCTTAAAAATTTAGAGTACCGTACCAAAGACTAGTCACTAGAATATTTAGGGATTACATTGGCAAATCTATGGAAGTAGACGGTTATTATATGTTAGTAATATCGGTTCAAGACGGCGACCATCTAACCCGTTCGAAGGAAACATTCGAAGTCCTTCTAAAGTATAACATGAAACTCAACCTAAAAAAGTGTGCCATCGGGGTTGGTTCAGGTAAGTTCCTTGGCTTTCTGGTTTCAAATAGAGTTATAGAAGCTAACCTCGTGCATATTAAAGCAATCGAAAGCATACCTGAAATGATATAAAGCCAGAAGGAAGTGATGAGGCTGAGTGGAATGATAGCAGCGCTTAGGTGATTCATATCCTGCTCCTTCAACAGGTGCCATAAAATCTTTGCGGCACTAAAAAAATAAGATCTTCGAATGGACTGGTGAATGTCGATAAGCGCTGCGAGACTTGAAAAGGTACTTGTCCAACCTGCCTTTTTGTCAAAACCCGAATCGGGAGAGTGATTAGTCTAACTGGAAGTGGCAGAAACCATTGTAAGTTTTGGTCCGAAAAAATGAAGGTACGCAATCTCCTAATTATTATGTAAGTAGAGCACTAATAGATGTTAAAACCAAGTATCCACATTTAGGAAAACATGCACTAGAACTCATAATGGTTGCGGGAAAGGGAGACCATATTTTCAATGTCATCCTATTTCGTTGGTCTCTGCTTTCCTGTTGAGGAGTATTCTCCACACTCTCGGGGCGACTCGCCAAATGGGCGGTCAAATTAAGCGCGCATGATATCATGTACCAGCCTCGAACTGCAATAAAAACATAGGTCCTAGCAGACATCATTTCCGAATCTAGAACTAATATACTCCTCGAGGTGGAGAAAGAGGCATTAATAGCCTCTGAGGCCGTCTCAGGAAGCTGGACCCTGTATACAGACAACTCATCTAATGTAAAGGGTCTGAGCTCGGGTATTATTCATCAAGCCAACTGGTGAGATAGCCCGACAATTAATCAAGTATATTTCAGTGACTAACCATGAGGAAGAGTATAAAGTTTTATTGTAGGACTCGAACTAGCTCAGGGATTCTGCGCCGAACGAGCCGAGCTAAAACATGACTCACAAGTGGTCATCAACAAGGTGCTCGAAACTTATGTACCTCTGAAGACATGGATGTAGAAATACCTTACAAGAGTGACTCAACTCCTAGTCCATTTTTAAGAATGGAGGGAAACACAAATACCCCGAGAGGAGAACGTTGAAGAAAATACACTAGCCAACTTGGGGTTAGTTGTAGACATCTCCAAGTCAGTGGCAAGCTCTGCCTTCCATTTATTACGATCAATCTTCGACTCTAGTTGGGAGGAGGTAAATACCAATAATATGATTAATGATTAGAGCAATGACTTTATTGATTATTTGCAGCACGACATAGTACATGAAGATAAAAAGGTTGCTCAACAACTCAAGGTTTGAGCGGCGAGATACTGCCTCATCGAAGGGTACCTATACCAAAGAACCTTTAACGGTCCTCTAGTCAAATTCTTGGGACCGGGGGATATAGATTATGTGCTGAGAGAAGTTCATGAATGATACTGCGGAAACCACTCAAGACACAGGTTGCTAGTTAGGAAGCTAATCAGAGTCGGGTACCACTGGCTCCATATGGAACATGATGCCACTAATTTTCTCAAAAAATATGATAATTACCAACAATTCTCACACTAGCCGCACAACCCACCCGAACCACTACATTCCATATTATCGCCTTGGTCATTCATGGAGTGGGGAATGGAAATAGTAGGACCCTTACTGCAAGCTCCAACTTAGGTAAAACTTTTCTAGTTTTAATTGATTACTTTACAAAATAAGTGGAAGAAAGTGCTTATTCATAAATTCGAGAAAAGAAAGCGATCAACTTCATGTGGAGAAATATTATAATATACATCGCTGCAATGAAGAAAATTTCATGCGACAATGGACCACAATTCGTAGGGGCCAAAGTGACCAAGTTTTTCGAAGAGTGGAAAATCAAAATAATCACCTCCACACTCTATCACCCCAGAGCTATCAGACAAGCAACATATTCAAACAAAGTTCTGCCTGGCTATTTGAAAAGAAAAAGGCTAGAAATATAAAAACAAAGGCAAGTAGCCGGAGGAATTGCCCTGAGTATATGGGCTTACCACATAATAGTGAAGTCGAGCACCGCAGAGGCTCTCTTTTCCCTAGTGTATGGGTCTAAAATGCTAATTTTGATCGAAATAGAGGAACCAATCATATGGTTCGCACATGCAACTGGAGGCTTAAACTACGAAGCATTCGCGCACAGTCTAGACTTGGTCGAGGGATGAAGGGAGATGGCTTTGGTTCATATGGCCGCACAAAAATAATGAATTGAAAATATCACATCAAGAAAGTTAACCTATAGCGTTTCAAGGTAGGCACTATGTGCTCCAAAGTGCGTTGCAGTATCCTAGAAGCGGAACATGGGAAATTTAGGTCCAAATTAGGAAGGACCGTATAGAAACACAAAAATACGCAACAGGGATCGTAAAATCTTGAAAAAATGTATGGAAAGCCAACTCCATGATTTTGTTTCTCTATCTCTTTCAACTTATTTTTGAATTTTTTATCTTCTACTAATATTCTTAGATGATAGGCAATAAATCGGCCCAACCTGGATGATGACCCCACAGACGTTTCTAGCATAACCAATGAACCTCTGTAGTTCTATGCCAAGGTCGAATAGTCTAAAGAGAAAAGGCTTGGATACAATCTTAATCTAAAGAATACTCCCCCAATCCCCTACATCCTTATGTAGGAATTTGACCTTTGGAAGAAATCGTTGGCACCGGATGACACTCAAGTGTTTGGGTCTGAAGGGGAATGAAAACTAGTACGGGGTTCGCACGAGAACACTTAATACAAAAGCGGAAGGCATGTGCCCACAAAGCTCGGAAAGCCTCAAAGGTGTATTGTTATCGGACGCCAAAAAATCCCAAAATAAAAAGCGGGTATGGTTCTTAAAAATAATTCACCTTAAAAGAAAGGAGAAACTGTAAATTTAAAGTAGCATAAGGCGTCTTTGATCACATGTTAAAAATGCACCATTACGACAAATGTATTCGGAATAATTTTTCCCTTAGAGTAAATGTAGTTCTATTTATTTTGACAAATTATGTTCTATTTCTCTTTGTTAATATGCTTTGTGGTAAGCTTTCCAAATAAGCACGAGTTAACGTCCATTCTAATGAAAATAACTTTCATTGCTAATTTGTGACTAACAACGATCGCGCCCAAAGCAACAACTCCAAGGAGTATCCATGACTAAACAAAAAATGAATAACTTCAACGAAAATGAAATAGGAACAATCAAATCTGCAAGAAAAGACATATGCATATAACATACTTCATTCATGTACAAAAAGAGGCCAAAACTAAGAAGAACTACGGACTCAGACTATGGCTGAGAAACAGAGGTTAAAGGGCATTCGAGTCATCATTAGGTGTAGAGAGGTTGAGAAGTTAGGTTCAATCTCTTCCCCATCCTCGTCCAAATCGGTACTTAACCCCTGACTGTTAGGGGAGGGAAGGACAATCATTATTCAAAGTTCCCTCGCCTTGATCTCTAGTTGAGAAAGCGCGAGAGGGATATCTAATTCACCGATATGTGTTTCATGATGGGTGTTAATGAGAGTCTCTACGACTACCTATGCCCTATCGATGAACATCCTCATATGTAAGTTCACTAAAGCTTCTTGAGTAGAGTCTCGATCTCAGTTATTGACTAAGGCTCCCCCCCCCCCCCCCCCCCCCCCCCCCGCTTCCCATTCGGACCGCAAGCCTCAAAACGCATTCTCTAGCTGAGGGAAATCTTTCCTCAACCACATTTCCATCATGTTATTTTATGCCAACTCCCTTTTGAGGATCAAAATTTTCTCTGAAGCCCCGGACTGCTCAACATAGGTGACATCCTCGCTGGCCAAAAATTCTTGCTTCCTTTGGTTATAACTTCTTTCGGCAGCTTCCCTCCGTGCCTGAAAGGCCTCATTCTCAGCTCTAAGCTCCTAAACCTCCATTTGGAGCTTCTTATTTTCAACCTTCAACAACTTATCATACCTCACCACCTCATTTGCCAAAACCTCATCGAATCCAACTTTTTAAAAGGTCCCCGAGGGAAGAGAAACTAGTTGTTTTGAAAAGGGTAGAAGAAAAGAGGAATACGCAAGATAACTCAAACAATATGAACACAAAGACAAAACAAATTGTAAGATATTTTACCTTGGTGGCTTCGTATGTTATCTGAGTCACTAGCGCCTCAGTATTCATAGACTCCATTTGAGCCTATTCGTGTTGATTCAATAGCTTGGGGATTTATACAACCATTATACTGGGAATCGTGAAGACGTTGGCAGTAGTAGACAGGGAGAGACTAATGACCCTCTGATCATCAATGGTCGGGCATGACAAACTAAACAAAGCATGAATCAGCATCTTGGAAGCATCTCTAAAGGGTGCCCTCTCATCTGAGGAATGCTATAAGGTTGACCTTTCGAACTCTGAGGAGGAACGCCGTCGCTCCCTAACGTAATTTTGATGATGGATGTCCGACTATTAACCCCTTTTTTGGAATCAACTATGTTTCCTCCTAGGGCCTTAAGGCCACGAGATGAGGGGCTTCCTCATCCAATTCAACTCTAACGGGCTCAAACGAGAACAACCTCGCTTCTTTGACACTTGGGCAAGCTGCTATGCTCTAGGAATTTGCATCCTTTGGGGGACTCACATAGGGGGATTGTTGAGGGAGTAATAGTATCGTTTCCTTGCGACACTTCGGGAAGCCCCCCCCCCCCCCCCCCCCGAAGTAGCCTGGTGGCGTCAACCACTAAGGGAAGGCCTACTTTGGCTTGTATTTGAAATGGGACTCTTTTCTCGAGTTCCACCCCTATAAGAGTATCATTTATAATAGCAAAGACAAAAAAATGGTGATAACTTCGAAAAGAGAAATACTCACAGCAAGAGAAGAGGTTTACTGTGGTATTGCATTCGAATGGTGCCAAACGTGGAAGCGATGTACTTCCAAGTCTTCGCACAGTTGCTGAAACCTATAAAATCTTGGATACCCAATCCTTGATGTCGGGCACCCTCTGGTGAGGCACAATGATATTTGTAAAGTTCGAAGAAAAATAATAATAAATAGGGGTCAAAAATGATTCAAACCAAAAATAAATTAAGGCAATTCGCACACTTATGATTCTTGTTCCATTTCAATGGAAATAAAATCTTGTCTTTCATGTAAAGAAACTTGGTCAGAACGATCAAGTATCTTTCGAACCACCGACGATCAAATTATTCCCCACACTTCGAGATGGGGGCCTTTGAGCCTTGTTATGTCATGTTAATCACTCCCCCCTGATAGATCTTGGGGAATACAGACAGAGTAGATGCTGGTAAGTTAAAACAACACCGGCTTTTTGGCAAGGTGAATGAGACATATAACGAGCCTCTAGATCTGAGGGCATATGCCAAGTACAATTTATACGGGATGCACAATTCGGTAATCACGCCGTAGATGTGAAGGAGAAATCCCTTGGACAAAGGGTACGTGGTTATAAATGTATACCTAGAATGATGACTAGTTAAATCTTTAGCTCCTCACCTTTGAATGAATCCATTTTCCTCTCTTCGCAACTTCCACCTTCTTTGTATTGGTTTTGGTGGGAGATCTGGCCGAAAGGAGCGAAGGGAAAGTGCCCGTCTTGACCGACCATCTTCCAGAATATCCCACAAAGAAGGTCGAGCTGGAGGTCTGTTTAGTCCTCATATCTGTAATCCTTCCGAAAATGGGGGAGGATTTTGTTTATCATAAGGGGGTGGGGGGTGGCGGAGTATAGGGCATTGCGAGCCCCCCATTGACTTTTCCTTGACGTTGAAGTCATTGTCTTTTTAAACTCCCTAGGTATGATGTAAGAGACTGTCCTCTCTGGGTGAGAGTCTAAATCTAACTTTTTGGTTGTCCTCCTTCTTTTCGGTGGCGGATGGACAGTACACACCACCGTATTTTTTATATCAACGTTATGCGGAGTTTCCTACCATGCATCAGAAGGATAAGCATATGGTGACTGGTTTGGAAGATAGGGGCATTCCGAGCCCTGCATCGACCTTTCCTTAACGTTGAAGTCCTTGTCATTTTTAAACTCTCTAGTTACGATGTCCAACACCATCCTCTCTGGCTGAGAAGCTAAATCTACCTTTTTGGTTGTCCTCCTCCTTTTCGGCGGCGGATGGTCATCTCACACCACCCTCTTTTCTATACCTGCATTATGTGGAGCTTCCTCCCGTGCATCAGAAGGATAAGCAGATGGTGAATGGTCTGGAGAGCGCTGATTTTGAGAATCCATTAGGAAAATATGAAACTTGGTTTTTAAAGAAAATACTTAAGTTAGGGAGAAAAAGATAATCGTGATTCAAAAAAGGTTTCCAATACAGAATTGATGTTGTAAGAGCACCACATGTCACTCCACACATAGGCTCTCTGGGATATGCGATATGATCCTTCGGGGCTTGGAGAGGCATAACTAATTCAATATGGAACCGCAATTTGTCATGAAAAGATTAAAGGAAAAAGTACTCTTCATATGGTCAAAGCAAGGGCCATTACAAGGCTGAGGTATAACCTCAAATGAAACGAACACAAAATAAAGAAAGAAACATAACTTAGCAAAATACGCAACTCCTTAAAACTCCTAGTCACTAGCTCCATGACCTCAATGGTTCTTACCTGGGGAGTGCGGACCAAATCATCCATCCCAAGGGGTCGAAGGGCCAGGACATTAACCTGATGGTTCTTTGTCGCCTTCCTCCGAAGGGCCAGAAATACCCCATTCCTCGGGAATCCCCCTTTCAAAGAGGTTGCATTCAGATCAAATTAAACTTCCTTCACAACCCTCCTTGTCATGTTTATCTCATCTTTTAGATTGGGATTCTCGCACATACACTTTCCAATTTGGATAAATTGGACTTGAGATAAATAATGTTCTGTGCCAGCTCCAACTACAACTTCAACTGATCAAGTTCTCGGACCACTTCGTCCCACTCTCTTTGTCACCTTGCCACCTCGGTCTGTTGGGCTCAAGTGGAATTCTTCCATGATTTGAGGATCTTCTCGAGGTACGATGCACGCAACCTGGCCCGAACCAAGTCATAGGAAAATGTTGCATTCTCTTTGGCCATCCGATTTGCTTGCGCCTCCTTTTCGACCAAGGATGCTTCCAAGCTCTCAACCCTTACATTATGCATGATGTCCATCTTCTAAACCTATTTCCTTAACTCCTCCAGCTCATCCTTGTGCAGGCATGCTAATACCTCATAAGTATTCTTGTCCAAGAGCGCCACTCCATAATGAGTTTCCCAATCTTTGGCATGCTGCCTAATCCTTTAATGGTTCTTCGTAGAATGAGAAGTTGTCTTTGATCTGGGTCGAGGTCTAATTCGCACAAAGTCAAATTATCCTTATGAGAAAGGAAACTAGTGAGAGTGAGGAGAAAAAAATAGAGAAATTATCCGGAGTGTACAATGAATTATGTCATCGGCCAGCGCAATTTCACATTGGGCAGACAGTTCCTCCCTCTCAAAGGGGGCTATCAATCCTTCTATCTACATATTCCTCCCTCCCAATAAATTCAAAATATTGAGCTCCACTGGTATATTTATCAAAATCGGGCAAACACCCCATTGAAGAAGTTGTAAGGGGAGGACTAGACGTAGAAGGATGTCGGGGAGGAAGCCGAGAAGGCCTCTATGAGGTCTCGACCATAAGTATTCCTTTTCTCAATCCAAGGGAGAGTTTTCACCTCTCACTAACTCCAAAGTAGGGGACTCTGAACTTTGGTCCCCGTCCTTTTCTGATGATTCAAAGTCGGGGGAATTTGATCCCTTATCCTCTAACTCTATAGGGTGTGTGTCTCGAGGATGATCATATCGAGTGATAGATCTGGGAAAAACCTGGACACCATCAAGGCCTGTCAAAAAATTATACCTTGTTCTTTTTTATGAAGACTCGCTGGAATGGAAATCAGAGGGTTTGCTTTTCTTTTCAAGGCAGAAGCTGCCTCACCCTTTCTCGAGCAGAGTCAACGAAGGTGGGAAGAATTATCAACACTTGCATAGAGACCTTCCACAAAGGGATTCTTAGAAATGGATATAAAAAAAGACGTTAAAATAAGAAGCTCGGGCAGTTGAAATTCAATTGGTATGAATGCTTACTATGATCCTTGTCTCGCAACTCGAGACATTAGATATGAATATCCAGGACCTCTCCGTTATTGGAGAGGATTCCAAGATCCTTCCTACCTACTATTCAATGTCTAGAATACCATCTGATGCTACAAAACTAGCTGCCCAAAAAGAAGAAGGAAGATTAGACCAATGAAATATAAGGAAAATGGGAGGAAAAAATAAGGAATGCTGATGCAAATAAAGGAAATTGTGCTTATGTATTTCATTCCAACTATCCAAAATAAGACCATCCTCGGGCTTGACTATCTCATGAGTCGGGATTGCAACCAAACGATCAAACCACCCCATATCGAGGTCATCCTCGCATCCACAAGGGTGTACCTCGACTAGCCATCAAAACAATGCTCCCCTTGAGCACCTTGGGAGCAAACGGATGTAGAATGTGAGAGAGAGAGAGAGAGGGATTGAGAGTTAGAGAGAGAGAGAGAGAGAGAGAGAGAGAGAGAACATAATATTTTCTACTTTTACTAAGAAATGGAAGCATGTCACGGTCATTCGTGACCTATGCACATGTTGAAATGACGACAAAACACAAAAATCAAAGGATCTATCGGGGTTTTGAACCCAAGGGTAAATGGATAAGTGTACATGAAGGAGAAATACGGCCTGTGACTGGAAATCCTTTCGGTCACACAAGGAGCGTGAATGGCGAAATGATCACCCCATCGACAATCACGAAGAATATAGGGAACAGGTTCCTCGCAGGCAAAAGAATCTATGTTATTAATATGTGAACCCCCACATTGTCCTAATGCCTTGTTTCACACCTCAATCACTCCCTCGTAATCTCATTTTTAGGGAATAACCTCCTAGATCATAGGCTCAGAGGTCTACTTCCCTATTCTGCCTTAACTGTATTTGGAAGCCTTTTTTCTAAAGGACTCGTGAGTGAAGACCCTGCATGAGTGATAGATGCAGAAGAGGGAACATTTCCTAACGGAGGTGGGAAAATACCTCTAGCCAAAGGTGTGAAGGGTTGATCGTCCAGTGAAGAAAATCCAAAACCTTGGGGGTCCATGTGAGTTGCAAACAGAAGGATAGAAGAATAAAGAGTTGATTAAAAAGCAAGGGAAATAAGAAAGGCCTAGAAGAAGATCGGAAAAGGGATTTTAGTTAATTGGAAGGCCCATAGCCTAGTGTAAATATAGGTGGGAGAATTCTTCTTCTATAACCCCCAAAATCAGGAAAGGTCCCATACCACAAGTAGTCATCATTGACTTGTAATGTCTTGTCCGGTCGTTTTGAGATTTTGCATTTCATTCGACAATTTGAGACATTGAGTAGGTTCATAAGGTGTATTATTACTTGAGTGTATGATCGGTTTTCGTTTTTTAGTGGTTCAGGATTGATTTGGAGGAATGAATCTTTATTTGGAAGCTTTAAATTGGAAGAGTTGACCAAGGTTTGCCTTTTGGTTAAACGGACTTAGAATTGGGTTTTGATTATTCCGATAGGCTCATATGATGATTTTGGACATGTACGTATGTCCGGATTTGGTTTTGGAGGTTCCTAGATTAATCAACACTATTTGTCGAAAGTTGGCAATTTGAAGAACTTAAGAGTTCATAAGTTTGACGAAGAGTTGACTTTGATATTATTGGACTCAAATTGGTGTTCCGAGACTTTGGACAGGTCTATATAGTTGAATTGAACTTCTCTGCAATAATTTGTAAGTAATTCGAAGTGTTTAAGTGTGATTCGGACACTCTTTTGAAAGAATGAAGATTTAACACCTTATGAGAAATTCTATTCGGTTTGAGCCACGATTCGTTATTGTGATGTTTCCGTAGGTGTTTTGAGGCTTTGGATAAGTTTGAATAATGTATTTACACTTGTTGGTATTATTTCATGGAGTCCTCACAGGATCGGTTTTATTTTGGATTATTGGTTGAGAAACTAATTAAGTTAAGAATTTGGAGTTTGACCATAGTCAATATCAGGTCAAGATTACCTCTATACGATGTTTTTAGTGCGCGAACAAGTTCGCAGCGCATTCAATAAATGAAATACATATATAGTTTGTGTCCGAGAGGTTCTGAATGAGTTTTGGCTACCAAAATGAAGATTTTCTTATTGCCGGATTTTTTCCTTTTTTTTGGTGTAAATAATTATGAAAATACTATTTATTTCCCTAAAAATTTTGGACTTCCTCTAAACTTCACATTATCATATCTCCCTCATTTTAAGGAAAAATTGAGTGATTCAAAAGGTTATCTTGGGTGTAATCTTGCAAGGATCATGTTGGTCTTATCAAAAATCAGTTTCAGGATCATCTAAGATTTGATTCGGGCTGGGACAAATACTGCAGTCCTACTTGTTTAAGAATTTAGTTAGTTTTTCTCAAAAGTTTTTTGAGCTCAATTTTGGACGATTTTGGAGGAGTTTTTTCACAATTTGGTTTATGGAAAGTATTTTTTACTCAAATTTATTTATGTTTCATGATTTTTAACCTCAATTTTACTGTTCGATTAATAATTTGAATTAAAGAAAATGGGAATTTTAGTAAAAACTTCTGTAAAACATAAATTGATAGTTTGAAGGTTGATTTGAGGTTGGAATGGGATGATTTTGGTATGGTTGGAATCGTATCGGAATGGGAGTTTGGAATTTGTAAGTTTTGTCGGGTTGCAATGTGTAAAGTTGATGTTAAACTTTTGATTTTCATTAAATAATGAAGCTTTATTATTCAGAATCATTTCCTATGGATTTTATTATGATATTAAGATATTTTGGCTGGATTTGAACCATTCGGAGGTTGTTTCACATGAGAAGGGATTCATAAAGTATTATTTTAGCTTTTTTGAGGTAAATATCTTGCTTAACTTTGTGTGGGGGAAATTGTCTTGTCCAATTTCACTCCTCTATCTGAGGATATGAAAACGATAGATTCAATAGTAATACCCAACAAAAGTCTGGGCGAATTCCGCAAGGAGCTATATGAATAGGTGTTAATAGTATATATCTTAGTGCGTGAGTTTGTATATCTAAATTTGCGCTTCCACAATATTTGAGTTTGTTTGAAAATCTAAATGAAACTACGATTGCGATTTAAAGAATGAAATAGGGAAATTGTTTCTGGTTATTTTTCAGATGATATAAAAGTCCTAGGGCTATGACCTTCACCAAAGTGTTTTCCTATACAAGAATTTTCACAATTTTCTATAATTTTTAATGGTATTAAATCAATTTATTTTTTCATTTTTATTATATAAATATCCATTGATTATCCTTCAAATTATTTTTGTGATGATTTAATCATCAAAACTTATCATTTACAACAACATGATGTTTTAAATATTTTTTAGTACAATTTTTATAGTTACGCTTGCATTTTAGGGCTAATTGAACATCATATGCAATAATAGCCCATATTCATGTATAATTGCATTATTTATGCAAATAATAACTTTTTATATTTTTATAATATTAAATTATTATTTTTAATCATTTTAGTGCACAAATAATATTTTTTTATTTATTAATTACTTTTATAAATTATTATTTTGTTAACTATTGGGTATTTAAAAACTAGCCTAACTTCTACCTATTTTCGGACAAAGCAATGGCTAAAAACCTAATGCACTAGCCAATAATCCCCTAGCCCAAACAAAATTAACCCGATCCCACAACCCGATCGTGAACCGTCCAAACATAACCCAATCCCACAACCCGATCGTGACCCGTCCAAACATAACCCGACCCAGCTCCCCTTTTAATCGTGGTTGTTGATCTCTAAGATCAATGACCCGTATCAAACCACCCTCTTTAACTACCCAAACCCCTAACCCTAACCTCATTCTCACCCTCATATATCCATATCCCTTCTCCCACCTAAGAACCCTAGCCGCTGCCCCCTAAATTCTCTTCTAATCCCACCCAATATGGGATTCCATGGTTATTCTTTGCCATATATGGCCTCCCCCTGGTACTGGTTACTCTCCTATAATAATGGCCTAAACATGGCAATCAGATCTCAAAATGATTGCACAAAAATCGGTTCAAATCCTTGACCTTTCTACTATTCCACCTATATTCATCCTTTGTTCTATTGTGGGTACGAATCTCTGTGTATTTTCTGTTGATTCTTACTTACTCTAAAGCTACGGTTTTCATATCTCTTTAAATCGAACCAAAATTGGTTAAATTCTCTTATTTTTAGTATTATTTGTGTCAATATTCGTGCTATGCTACTATTTTGTGTATAATCTGATAATATTTAGTTTTGCCTAAAAAATGAGGGTTTACCCGCTTATTCTCCTAATTTAATTTTTAATTGATTTTTGTGCTTTCTTTCCTTTTTTTATGGTTGGATTGATTTTATTTCCTTACTTATGTGATGACTCAAAAGGTCATCTTATGTATATTTAATTATGACTGTGTTCCGAGGCCCCGAAAGTCTCTGTCAATCTCACCTCGATGTGAGTGCGCAGCCCGGGCGCGTAGCCGGGAAGCCTTTAAGTTGAAACTTGATAAAGAGTTGAATTTATGATAATTAATTGAATAAAGTTGACTTTGGTCAACAGTTTTGGTAAACAGACCCGGATCTGTGATCTGACAGTCCCGGAAGGTCCGTAGGAAAATATAGGACTTGGGCGTATGCCCGGAATCGAATTCCGAGGACCCAAGTCTGAGAAATGAATTTTTAAAGAAAATTATTTTCTGAAAAATAATAAAGGCTTATAAAAATGAACCTTGATGTGAAACCTGTGCTGTCGGGCCCATATTATGGTTCCGGAGACCGGAACAAGTTCAATATGTATTATTTAAGTTATTTGTGAAATTTGGTAAGAAATAGACTTGATTTGACAGGTTTCGGATCAAAATGGGAAATTTAGAGTTAGTGAAGTTTTGAGAATTTTCATAGAACTTGAAATTTGGTTTGGAATGTGATTTTATGCTACCGAGATCCAAATACTATTCCGAGACTGGGAATAGTTCCGTTATGTCATTCATGACTTGTCTACAAAATTTTGGGTCGTTCCAGGTAGTATAAGTCGGTCCGGCGCGTTGTTATAGAAAATCAAGAACTTAGAAATTCTTAAGTTTGATCCTAGAGGTTTTGAGGGGTGATTATTATATTTAGCATTGTTTTGGGTGTTCCGAAGGCTCGAGCGAGTCCGTATTATTAGTTAGGACTTGGTATAGTTGGACGGGGGTTCGGGTGGGCCTAGGTGCCTCTCAGACACCACACGAGGCCAAAAACCAGCTGAAGATGCAGCTGGTGCACCTGATCTGGTTCCTCTTCCGCAGGTGCGGTTCCTCTTCTGCAGGTGCGGTCTCCAGCTCCGCAGGTGCGACCCCAGCCCTTCTTGCCCAAATTCCGCAGGTGCGAGCCCCAACTCGCAGGTGCGGTCCTCGAGCCGCAGGTGCGGAATCCCTGTAGGCCAGGCAGTGAAATTTCATTTAAACACGGGATTGAGTCATTTCTTCCATATTCTATCTTCTTCCTTGTGTTATTTGGGAGCTTCCAAGAGGGCCTTCGACCTAGTACTTGAGGTAAGTAAATTCCCTATCTAGCATTAGTTTCAAACATTAATCCCTAGTTAAATTCCCTACTAAATTATCTAAAATCATGGAATTAGGTAGTAATTTTTAGGGCTCTTGAGGATTTTGTGATTTTCCATCTTAGGCCATGATTTCAAGTAGAAATCACACCTTAATGATCCTTAGGCTATGGGTGAGTGATCCCTTCGAGAATTTTCAGAATTTGAACATGAGGGACCGGGGTTTGAATTATGAAATTCTTTAAGAATAGAGATTTTAGTGAATAACTAAAATAATTTCCCACATTGTGCATGCATTGATTTAATTTTACACCTTTTGGCTAGTTGCGAGTCCTCGGGTGTAGAGTTCGGAGTTTCGGGCACAATTGTGGTTCGAGGGGTAGATTCGACACGAGGTGAGCCTCCTTTCTAACCTTGTAAGAGGGAATTGTCCCTATAGGTGATGTATATGCTATGTGTAAATTGTTTGGGGGCTACGTACACGCCAAGTGGCGAGAGTCCGTACGTAGCGACTATCATTGTTATGTCCGGGTAGTTAGGCCACATAATGCTTTATATGCTTCCGCGTAATGCCTTATATGTTTCCTTGAAATGCTTTATATGATTCATTGTGATGCCATATGTACTATGAGATTATGTTTTGTATAGTATTGTTCCTCTGAGGCTTTATGGATAGTTGTTGAAAGGAAAGGAATTTGTTATGGAAGTAAGTATTTGTGATATATATGGGATCGGGCCGTATTCCACGACAGGTTTGAGAGTGATTATGTCTATATGGGATTGGGTCGTAAGCCGCGGCAGAGTTGAAAAGTGTTTGAAATATGTATATGGGATCGGGCCGTACGCCACGACAGAGTTGAAAAGAAATTGAAATATATATGGGATCGGGCCGTACGCCACGGCAGTGTTGAGGAATATTTGTGATATATATGGGATCGGGTCGTACGCCACGACAGTGTTGAGTAATACTTGAAATACATAGGGATCGGTCCGTACGCCACGACGAGTTTAGAAGGTACCTTATGGGAGCGGGTCGTACGCCACGGCGGATCTAAGACTTGGTGATTATTGTTTCGTTTCGGTGGTCTTACCCTTGAAAGTGCATTATTGTTTAATTCAGTAGTTGTTTGGATTTCTACTCTTGATATGTACTTGTTGCTTATTTCCTGATATGTCTGCTGTATTTCATTATATTCTATCAAATGTTATTACTGTTGGAACTTAGTGAGTATCGAGTCGACCTCTCGTCACTACTTCTTCGAGTTTAGGCGGGATACTCACTGGGTACATATTTATTTAATATGTACTCATGTTGCACTTTTGTACTTAACTGTACAGGTTCTGAGGCCGGTGCTTCCTGTTATTGTACCGGAGATAGATCTTGAGCTCGTGGACCTGACTTCACAGTTAGCTGCTTCCTCTGGCTATTCCCAGCAGCACCATGGAGTTTTCACTTACTTTTGTTATTTTCCCCATCTATTTCATCCAGATTGTGGATTTGTATATATATTACTTTCCTTTGTATATTCCGTTAGTATGACCATGACTCTCGTGACACTAGTTCCTGGCACACGCGTAGTGTATATTTTGGGTTTTGGGTTGAATAGGCATACGTATGCTTTATTTTGGCCATGTAGTGTTATGCTTTTATTTGCGTATTAAGCTATCATCATGTTTAGCTATTAAAAAATTGGTAATTATTGACTTGTTTAATTAAATGGGAAGGGTGACACTTAGTGTAATTAATATTGGCTTGCCTAACCCCGTCGTTGGGCGCCATCACGACCTAGATTGGGATTGTGGGTCGTGACAACGTGGTATCAGAGCACTAGGTTCACGTAAGTCTCACGAGTCACGGGCAGGCCCAATAGAGTATTGTAGATCGGTACGGAGACGTTTGTACTTATCTTCAGGAGGATATGAGGTGTTAGGAAACTTCCCTTTATTCATATCCTGTCGTTCAATCTATGATGTACTCAAACCTATTCTTCTATTCTCTCACAGATGGTGAGGACGCGTGCATCCGATGATTCTGGCCCAGGAGATGCCGCTGCCCCTGCCGCCCGAGGTTGGGGTAAAGGCAGGGGTAGAGCACCTGGTCAAGGTAGGGGAAGAGGGAGGCCCAGAGCTTTACTAGTGGAACCACCAGAGGACCCTATTATGGAGGAGCAGGATGAGGTGCCTCCAGTAGCACCTGCTCTAGTGGATTTCATGACGGGGCCAGGCTTCCACGAGTTCATGGACACTATGTCTCAGGCTGGTTTATTTCCAGTCAACCATGCTACTTCTTAGGCGGGAGAGGGAGTCCAGACCCCTACCGCCCGGGCCAAAGGTCAGGCAGCAGCAACACATCATACCCCAGGAGCACCGCCCGTGGAAGGGGTTCAACCTGTAGTAGAAGCCCTAGAGCCCAAGCCAGTTGTAGAGGGTGACCAGCAGAAAATGTTGGATAGATGGACCCGACTTCGCCCTCTAGTCTTCGGGGGTGAGCGGGGTGAGGATGCTCAGGTTTTAATTGATAGGTGTAGGGACAGACTGCACAACATGAGGATTTTGGAGTCCCATGGAGTGGATTTCACCACATTTCAGTTAGAGGGCAAAGCTCGCAGGTGGTGGCAGTCACATATTCTTAGCAGACCAGCAGATTCACTTGGGATCAGTTCGTTCAGCTATTTCTAGACAGATACATTCCACCTTCTGAGAGGGAGGAGCTAGGGGGTTAGTTTGAGTGATTAGGGCATGGGCAGATGTCAGTGACTGATTATGAGGCTAGATTTTCCGAGTTATCTCGCCATGCCCTTATGATATTGCCTACTGATGCCGGGAGGGTTCAGTGGTTTGTGGCAGGCTTGGCTCGACGGAATAAGGGGTATCGGTTGAGGAGCAGGGTCAGCAGGGTCAGCGGGACAAGAGGGCCAAGTTCTCAGGAGAGTTCAGGGATGCTTCAACTAGGAGTAGGGGTCAGTTCGGGGGTGGTCAGCCCAACAGACCTTCATATTCAGCACCCCCACTACCCCCTCGAGGTGGTTCAGTGAGGCCTCAGTTTGGCGTCATGCCAGAGCGTTCTTATCGTCCTCCAGCCATCCAGAGTGCACCCAGTGGTTATTCCAGTCATCAGAGATCCTCTAGTTCCTATTTCAGTGCCTTACAAGAGGGTTCACACCGCCCTCCGGCTATTCAAGGTTCTTCCTCTATCGGGCATCGGGCTATAGCGCCATGAGGTTGTTTCGAGTGTGGGGAGTCGGGTCATACGTGGAGGTATTGTCCCAGGTATCGGGGCAAGGCAGTGCAGCAGAGTTATCTGCCTGGGAGTTCAGCACTAGCTGTTCGGCCACCTCGAGGTGGAGGGAAGGTCGGTAGGGGTCGTCCTAGAGGGGGAGGCCAGCCAAGAGGAGGTCAGTTAGTTCCTGTTCACTCTGGGGGAGTTCAGTCTTCTGGAGCCCCAACCAGATTTTATGCCATTCCGGCCAGATCAGATGTAGTGGCTTCAGACGCCGTAATCACAGGTATTATCTCAGTATGTGGTAGAGAGGCTTCGGTACTATTTGACCCAAGATCTAGGTATTCATATGTTTCAGTGTTATTTGCTCATTTTATGGATGTCCCTCGTGAGTCCTTGGGTTCTCCTATATATGTGTCCACTCCTGTAGGCGATTCTTTGGTGGTAGACCAGGTCTACCGGTCTTGTGTGATCACTTTCTGCGGTCTCGATACCAGAGCAGATCTTTTATTGCTGGATACGATTGATTTTGAGGTTATCCTAGGCATGGATTGGCTGTCTCCTTATCATGATGTGTTAGATTGCCATGCCAAGACAGTCACTTTAGCCATGCCTGAGTCGCCTAGGCTAGAGTGGAGAGGTTCTTCAGTTAGTGCCTCCAGCCGGGTCATTTCCTTCATAAAGACTCGGCATATGGTCGAGAAGGGTTGTTTGGCTTACCTTGCTTATGTGCAGGATACCACCACCGAGTCTTCGACCATTGATTCAGTGCCGGTGGTGCGAGAGTTTTCAGACGTATTTCCTTCAGACCTTCCAGGCATGCCTCCAGATCGAGATATTGATTTCTGTATTGATTTAGCTCCAGATACTCAGCCTATCTCCATTTCCCCGTATCGTATGGCTCCTAAGGAGCGGAAAGAGTTAAAGGAGAAACTTGAGGAGTTGTTGGCCAAGGGGTTCATCAGGCCGAGTGTGTCGCCGTAGGGTGCTCCAGTCCTATTTGTGAAGAAGAAGGATGGGTCTATGTGAATGTGTATTGATTACCGCCAGCTGAATAAGGTTACTATTAAGAATAAGTATCCTCTGCCGCGCATCGATGATTTATTTGACCGGTTGCAGGGTGCTCGTGTGTTTTCCAAGGTTGATTTGAGATCGGGTTATCATCAGTTGAAGATTCGGGCTCGGATGTTCCGAAGACTGCATGTCGTACAAGATATAGCCAGTATGAGTTCCTGGTGATGACCTTTGGTTTGACTAATGCCCCAGCAACATTCATGGACTTGATGAATAGGGTATTCATGCCGTCTATTGGTTCCTTCTTCATCGTCTTCATTGATGACATCTTGATTTATTCGCGGAGCCTGGGTGAGCATGAGCAGCATTTGAGGGTTGTGCTCCAGACCTTGCGGGAACAGAAACTATATGCTAAGTTCTCCAAGTGCGAGTTCTAGTTAGATTCTGTGGAATTTTTTAGGCACTTGGTATCCGGAGAAGGTATCAAGGTTGATCATCAGAAGAATGCCCCGTTCTGGTGGTCCGACGAGTGTGAGGCGAGCTTTCAGAAGCTCACGTCAGCTTTGACCTCAGCACTAATTCTATCATTGCCTTCCGGTTCTGGGATGTATATTGTGTATTGCGACGCTTCACGCGTCGAGTTGGGATGTGTGCTGATGCAGGATGGCAGGGTTATTTCTTATGCTTCGCGCCAGCTGAAGGTTCATGAAAAGAATTATCCTGTGCACGACTTAGAGTTGGCAGCGATTGTTCATGCTTTGAAGATTTGGCGGCACTATTTGTATACACTGACCACCACAGTTTGCAGTACTTATTCAAGCAGAGGGACGTTAATTTGAGGCAGCGAAGATGGCTTGAGTTGTTAAAAGATTATGATCTCACTATTTTGTACCACCCGGGCAAGGCGAATGGAGTAGCAGATGCTTTGAGAAGGAGGGCAGCGAGTATGGGTAGCTTGGCCTACATTGCAGCGGAGGAGAGACCTTTAGCCTTGGACATTTAGTCCTTGACCAATCGCCTTGTGAGATTGGACCTTTCGGAGCGTCGTCGAGTTTTGGCTCATGTAGTTGCTCAGTCTTCATTGTTGGGGGAGGTTAAGGCTCGACAGTTTGATGATCCATGCCTTGCAGAGCTTCGGGATACGGTGGTCCAAGGTAGGACAAAGGAGGTTACTTTGGGCGAGGATGGTGTTTTGAGGTTGAAGGGTCGCTTATGTGTTCCTAATATTGATGGCCTGAGGAAGAGAATTCTAGAAGAGGCCCACAGTTCCCGGTATTCTGTACATCTGGGTGCGGCGAAGATGTAACGTGAATTAAAGCAGCACTACTGGTGGAGGCGGATTAAGAAGGACATAGTGCAGTTTGTGGCTAGGTGTCTTAATTGTCAGCATGGCAAGTACGAGCACCAGAGGCCAGGAGGCTTATTTCAGCAGATGCCCATTCCTGAGTGGAAATGGGAGCGCATCACCATGGACTTCGTGGTTGGGTTGCCTCGGACTTTGCGGACGGTTGACACGGTTTGGGTCATTATGGATAGATTGACCAAATCAACGCATTTTATTCCTGTGGCTACTACTTATACTACAGAGAGGCTGGCCCAGATTTATATTCGGGAGATAGTCCGATTGCACGGTGTGCCGGTGTCCATTATATTAGATCGAGGTCCTCAGTTCACCTCGCACTTCTGGAGATCATTGCACAGTGAGATAGACACTCAGATAGATCTCAGCTCAGCATTTCACCATCAGACTGATGGTCAGTCGGAGCGTACAGTTCATATTTTGGAGGATATGCTCAGGGCTTGTGTGATTGATTTTGGCGGTCAGTGGGACCAGTTCTTGCCTTTGGCGGATTTTGCATACAATAACAGTTATCAGTCCAGCATCGAGATGGCTCCATTCGAGGCTTTATATGGCCGGCGATGTCGTTCTCCCATCGGGTGGTTTGAGCCTGGCGAAGCCAAGTTATATGGCACAAATCTGGTGAGAGATGCTTTGGATAGGGTGAAGATTATTCAGGAGAGACTCCACACAACTCAGTCCAGACAGAAGAGTTACGCAGATCAGCGGGCGCGTGATGT
Organism: Nicotiana undulata; assembly: GCA_005239495.1. Classification (NCBI taxonomy): domain Eukaryota; kingdom Viridiplantae; phylum Streptophyta; class Magnoliopsida; order Solanales; family Solanaceae; genus Nicotiana; species Nicotiana undulata. The sequence continues at coordinate 68,364 of ML269927.1, forward strand.
AGCATTTATGGAGGGAGATAAGGTTATGTTGAAGGTTTCGCCGATGAAAGGCATCATGAGATTCGGGAAGAAGGGCAAGCCAAGCCCCAGGTTTATAGAACATTTTGAGGTGTTGAGGCGAGTCGGGGAGGTTGCTTATGAGCTCGCTTTACCTCCCGCCTTATCAGGAGTTCATCCGGTTTTTCATGTATCCATGCTCCGGAGATATCATGCCGATTTCTCTCACGTGATTGATTTCAGCACTNCAGCTATTCAGCACTTCAGCTATGATTCTACGTCCGTTCGAGGACGAACGTTTGTTTTAGAGGGGGAGATTGTGATGACCCAAAAGGTCATCTTATGTAGATTTAATTTGACTGTGTTTTGAGGCCCCAAAAGCCTCTGTCAATCTCACCTCTATATGTGTGCGCAGCCCGGGCGTGTAGCCGGAAAGCCTTTAAGTGGAAACTTGATAAAGAGTTAAATTTATGATAATTAATTGAATAAAGTTGACTTTGGTCAACATTATGGTAAACAGACCCGAATCCGTGATCTGACGGACCCGGAAGGTCCGTAGGAAAATATAGGACTTGGGCGTATGCCCGGAATCGAATTCTGAGGACCCAAGTCTGAGAAATGAATTTTTAATGAAAATTATTTTATGAAAATAATAAAGGCTTATAAAAATGAACCTTGATGTGAAACTTGTGCTTCCGGGACCGTATTATGGTTCCGGAGCTCGGAATAGGTTCAATATGTGTTATTTAAGTTATCTGTGAAATTTGGTAAGAAACGGACATGATTTGACGGGTTTCGGATCAAAATGGGAAATTTAGAGTTAATGAAGTTTTGAGAATTTTCATAGAACTTGAAATTTGGTTTGGAATATGATTTTATGCTACCGAGGTCCGTATGACATTCTAAGACTGGGAATAGTTTCGTTATGTCATTCATGACTTGTCTGCAAAATTTGGGGTCGTTCCGGGTAGTATAAGTCGGTCCGGCGCGTTGTTATAGAAAATCAAGAACTTATAAATCCTTAAGCTTGATCCTAGGGATTTTGAGAGGTGATTATTAGATTTAGCGTTGTTTTGGGTGTTCCGAAAGCTCGAGCGAGTCTGTATTATTAGTTAGGACTTGTTGGTATAGTTGGACGGGGGCTCGAGTGGGCGCAATTGTGGTCCGGGGTAGATTCGACACGAGGTTAGTTTTCTTTCTAACCTTGTAAGAGGCAATTGTCCCCATAGGTGATGTATATGCAATGTGTAAATTGTTTGGGGGCTACGTACGCACCAAGTGACGAGAGTCCGTACGTAGCGGCTATCATTATTATGTCCGGGTAGTTAGGCCACATCATGCTTTATATGCTTCCTCGTAATGCCTGATATGCCTACTTGAAATGCTCTATATGATTCATTGTGACGCCATATGTACTATGAGATTATGTTTTGTATAGTATTGTTCCTCTGAGGCTTTATGGATAGTTGTTGAAAGGAAAGGAATTTGTTATGGAAGTAAGTATTTGTGATATATATGGGATCGGGCCGTTTGCCACGACAAGTTTGAGAGTGATTATGTCTATATGGGATCGGGCCGTATGCCACGACAGAGTTGAAAAGTGTTTGAAATATATATATGGTATCGGGCCGTACGCCACGGCAGAGTTGAAAAGAAATTGAAATATATATGGGATCGGTCCGTACGCCACGATAGTGTTGAGGAATATTTGTGATATATATGGGATCGGGCCGTACTCCACGGCAGTGTTGAGTAATACTTGAAATACATATGGGATTGGGCCGTATGTCACACCGGAGATAGATCCTGAGCTCGTGGACCTAACTTCACGGTGAGCTGCTTCCTCTGGTGATTCCCAACAGCACCATGGAGTTTTCACTTACTTTTGTTATTTTCCCCGTCTATTTCATCCAGACCGTGGATTTGTATATATATTACTTTCCTTTGTATATTCTGTTAGTATGCCCATGACTCTCGTGACACTAGTTCCTAACACACGCGTAGTGTATATTTTGGGTTTTGAGTTGTATAGGCATACATATGCTTTATTTTGGCCATGTAGTGTTATGCTTTTATTTGCGTATTAAGCTATCATCATGTTTCGCTGTTTAAAAATTTGTAATTATTGACTTGTTTAATCAAATGGGAAGGGTGATACTTAGTGTAATTCATATTGGCTTGCCTAACCCCGTCGTTGGGCGTCATCACGACCTGGATTAGGATTCTGGGTCGTGACAACTTACGTACTGATTTTACTACTCTAAAACCCATTCCCTTCCCCCTTTGAACTTCAATCACTATTTTTCCACTAAAAACGGAGGTTTCTACTCAACATTTGCTTACTACTCTGTTCTGTTTGGCTCTTGGCCGGCTGAAAGACAAAGCCACCAGATTTCTATTCTTCTTGATCTCTCTTGGGTGTTAGCACTGCCCTAGGTTCTTGAAACCCTTGGGAACTTGACACATTTGAGACTCTGTGTCCTTACTGTCGTTCTTTTCTTGTTTATTGAACAATCACTGGTTAGTTTCTAACTTTTGCAATGTTTATTATGTTCTAATTAGCATGTTCTTCGAATTGCATTACCTAATATGTTCTCTTGGCTCTTTTCGTGTTTAATTATGCCTACAATTGCTAGTTTTATTATGTATTTGCGCCTAACTTAGTTAATTTGGAAAGAATGAAGCATGCTTAGTTTAGTGTTGTTGATAACTCAAATGTTCTGCTTTGATTATGTGGTTTAGTTCATGTTCTCTGCCTAATTAAGAACTTCTAGTGATTAATTATTGTTATTAGCCTGCCCTAACTTGTTAAGACCTTTACTCTAAGAGTAGTATGCTCCTATGACTATGGTTGCCACTCTATGTGTTCTTGCCATCACCAATTTGTACCTCTAATAACTTGTGATCTTTTAAAACTAATCTTCTTTGACTGATACCCTCTATGATACCTGATCCTTTAAGTTCCAAACTGGTTGTATTACTTGGTTTTACTAGCCTACGGCCCTTGCCTGTTAACTTTTCAATCCTAGGATCTTTATCTCTTAGCATATGTCACCCTGCCCAATGTGTTAATTTGCTTCTTGAGTTCTTTATGTGATTATCTTATAGTGTTTGCAAATGCTTTCCCAAACCTATTATTTTATAACTATTTTTATTTATTGTTTCTGATTCTGGGTTGGCTGAAAGCCAAGGCCTCCCCCCTAACTCTCCTCCATCAACCTCCCTAGTGTGAGCACTACCTTGGGTTCTTGAAGCCCTTGGGAACTCTAACACATTAGGGTCCAAGGTTCTTTGCCATTTTTCCCTAATTTCTCAACTTTTCCCCTTTTTCACCTATTGGACAAAGCAGTTGGTGTGTGTAAATGGCTACTGGATGTGGGCTATTTTGTGTAAACGGAGTTTTTTTTTCCTGGGTTGTATGTTGAAGCCTGTTGAATATGATATGTAATGCCTGGCTAGGCTGGGTATACTTTGGGCCTGCCTTAGGCCCACTATAGCTATTTTGTAACTCTGTAATTTATTTCACTCATTAGGTTTGTATAACGTTGTAATAACAATTGTGGTGTTAGTAAAATCGGGAAAATGGTTTTAATCTAATATTTGCATGAACATGTTCTGCTACTATGTGCGTTAGATAACCTTCCTACAAGACTTGAGTATTTAATTCATTTAACATATTTTGCTTCTATATATTTGTTAGATATCATGCCTATAAGAAGTAAATGACCAATGTTTCAATTTGCATTACAACATATTCATTAGATACTATGACCATAGGGTTATGTTAGCTAATGTTCTACAAATATGTATTTTAGAAATCACGCCTATATGGTTTTAATTGGTTAACGTGTTGTTGTTATAATTTCTTACTAAGGAGACAAGCCTATAGGAACTAAAACCAGTTTCAATCGCTAATTTTAGAAATCCTGCCTATAGGGTAATCCTGGTCGCTTTTAAGAGTTAATATTGAACTTCCAACACTACTTCGTTGCCACTATTAATAAGCATGACTATAGGATCAAACTGAGTAATTCTAAATATCTTCATGGTTATTAATGCCAACTATGCGTAAATCACCTAGATAGCATGTCTATAGGTTTAATAGCTTATAACCTGTAATCAGTAGGCAGCTGTGTAGTCACTTATAAATTGTATCTAAAACAACGCCTTGCATCTGAAACTGCCTGTACATTTGTGTCACGCCCTGAACCTGGTCCTGGACGTAACACGACACTCGGTGCCTGACTACATGTGACCGAGCGAACCAACTCTCTATCTGAATCTACATGTGATATCATAACATACTGAATGCGGAAGATAAACTAACACATGCTGATATACTGAAATTCTTGATGATATAAATTGAAGTGCTAAAATACTAATACAATTCTGAAACATATTTGTAGCCAACATGGCTTAATATAAAAAGCATGCGACTCTGTCTAGCTGTTACTCTAGTTTGTGAAACTTCTAATGAAGTATTGAAAATACTGACTATCTAAAAATACTAAAGACTGTAAGGTATGATAATGGCCCGAAAGAACTGGGGATCACCAAATAGCTGGTACGAGAATCCTAGCGCTCTGAATCGTCAACCTGTAACTCATTACATGCATCGTGAGATGCAGGCCCCGGGCAAATAGGACGTCAGTACATTTGAATTGTACTGGTATGTAAAGCAACTGAAAGAAAGAATTATAAATGTTGAAATTGAAACAAAGCTGATAACTGAGAATTGATAATTGATAACTGAAATGATAACTAATAAATGGAATGATAACTAATAACTAATAACTGAACTGATAACTGATAATTGAATTGATAACTGGTAACTCAACTGATAACTGATAACTGATAACTGAACTAAAAGGAAGTAAGGATATGAATACTCCCTCTTCTAAATGATGAACAACTTGTTTATCTGAATAAGCTACAACCTCGGGCCCAATTACATGTGCACAAGCTACGGCCTCAGGCCCAAGTATACGTATACATAACTACGACCTCAGGCCCAAAAATGCATAAAGCATAAATTGCGGCCTCAGGCCCAAACATGCATAAAGCATAAACTACGGCCTTAGGCCCAAACATGCATAAATCATAAACTACGGCGTCAGGCCCAAATACAGGTGTTCAACATTCAGGAACTAAGACATTTATTCTTGAACTGATTATGAACACTGAAACTTCAAGTTTTTATGACATGTTGAGTAAGCTATACTAAGACTCAGGGTCATCAAACCCAAGTCTATCATGAACGAGTTACGAAGCTAGAGAAGAGAAGTTCTGCAACTTTTCAAGGAACTAGGCTTAATTATATTTCGGAGGCAATTAGTAACGTCGTAAAAGAAGCGTGTTGTAGGGAGAATCAATAACATTCCCCAACATAAACATAGAGAGTTAGTCTCACATACCTTAACGTCCTGCTCTTGAGCGTAATGCAACGTTTTCCAACCCTTTTCAACTTTAATTTATATCAATACAAGTCAAAAGGGATTTCATATTAGCAATAATACTCATGTTTTGGTCCCTTAAGCATTTTATCAAACACTTGGTGGCATAAAGCTTCATAGCCCTTATTAATGGTGTTTCTACACCCAATAACCCTTCCTCTTACTCCAAGAAAATTCTAATGTCTCAAATGACTATAATCAATATCATTCTTTATCACCCATAAGGTAAACAACACCCTTAACCAATAATCAACAATAAACACACCAAACCCACAACCGTTCATGCTTTTCTATCAAACTCATCAACTCATACCTCATGAAATAGGGTCTATAATTATTAAATCAATGTTAGAATCAATTAGAGGGTGACGACATAACCTTTTTGAAGTTCAATCCCCTTGAATTCGAGTTCTAGGATTCCTTCTCTCAAGAATGATGTCCCAATCGAATATCTAATGATATGGAGGGTTTGCCTATGTTAGTAAGATGTTGGGGAATTTAAATAAACTTAGAATCACCATTAGAACTTACCTTGGGTTGTGGAGGAACCTTTAAGGAGTTAGGATTTTTAAAGTTTTCCTTTCTAGAGCAAGTCTTTATGTTTTGGGGTTGTGGGAGGACGAAATAGGGCTAAACAATGACTTCCCAGGTCGTCCACTGCGCCCCAGAAGGCCTGATCGTGAAAAACTGCTAGAGCACTGCCTCACCACCGCGGTCGCGGTGGAATGCGGTCGAACGTGGTAGTTACACAATGTTCTGTAAAACGGGAATATATTTTTGTATTGAGCTCCGTGTGGGCTACAAAATATATCATTGGAAAGATATTTCAAAGTGCTAACACTTTCATGCTTTGGGTATGCACAATTGCCTTACACATTTTCAATAAACACCACTGGAAGACAGACCTTCTGCAAACTTAGTCGATTTTGTCAAATCTTACGCACCTCACTTTCCATCTTGATTTTGAAACAACTATTTTCACCCATACTCATCCCGACAGGAATTAATATGTCAAAAATATAACCTTACTACTCATTTAACACATTCATATCTAAGCCAAATTTACGGGGTGTTGCATTATCTCCCCCTTGGGATCATTCGTCCTGGAATGATTGTCCTGACTGTAACTTCTGCTAACTCCGGACCTTAAACGGGTCTGGGAGAAACATGAACTTTCATTAACACTTGCATACTAAACATAATGAATACATGATTACTGAATTGTTGATATACTGAACTTAATGACTGTTGCATTGACTGAATATTGGTCTGCCATGGATACATGAATACGAAACTAACATGCATATTTGAATATTGAACTGGCAAGAATATTTGAGAATTGAACTAACATCAATATTAGAGTACTAAGCTGGCATGAATATCTAAGTATTGGACTGACATGAGTAGCTGAGTATTGAACTGACTTGAATATCTGAGTATTGAACTGACATGAGTATCTGAGTACTGAACTGGCATATATTTGAGTACTGAACTGACATGAGTATTTGAGTACTGAACTGACATGAGTATTTGAGTACTGGAAACTTGAATGTTATAACATGACACGTGAAATACTGGTTGTACCACTACTAATTCTGGTGGCAATTCCAACTCGTAAGCTAACTGAGTGATCCTTCGCAAGATTCTATATGGCCCAATATAATAGGGACTATGCTTTCCCTTCTTTCCAAATCTCATAATGCCTCTCATAGGCAAAACTTTCAGAAACACTCTGTCAACAGCTTGAAACTCTAGGTCTCTATGTCGCACGTCCGAATAGGACTTTTGGCTGTTCTGAGTCATCTTCAAACGATTTTGAATCAACTTAACTTTCTCTATAGTCCGATAGATCAAATTTGGTCCCAACAACTCGTCTTCACCAACTTTGAACTAACCAATTGGCGATCTACACCTTCACCCATACAATGTCTCAGACGGTACCATCTTGGTACTAGAATGATATGTGTTATTATTAGCAAGGTATATGAGAGGTATGTGATCATCCCAATTACTTTTAACATCAAGGACATACCCTCAACCATTTAAATAATGTGCTCTTCCTGGCCTTCTTTTTTAGGATGAAAAAGCTTGTGCCTAATCAATTCTGAATGAACTTCTAAAAGTTCATATATGTCTGGAACACACAATCTGTCTTGGTACCTCAAAGTACCATCATCTCCCCCTTATTCAAAAGCCATCGTCTTATACTGGTGAATCTGCTATCTCAACTGCAACACATAGGGATCATCAAATTGTTTCTCCTCTTCTTCGGCTACTAAGGGGAAACAAGTCCTTTTCTAGACAACAACCCCGTTATCTTTAGAGTCTCAAGATGAAATGCTCTTGGCTGGTGAACTTCATTCACCAGAGTTTCTTATCTACCTCAATTATGAGTTATACTTCCCAGACTTGATTATATTCTTAAGCACTTCCTGAAAACACTTATAGTATTATTGTGAGCTAAGTCTATATTCCGAAGATTAGAGTCTCAAGTGATGGCACTACCCTCGTGATACATAACTAGGCATGATTTTCTAGCTTTTCTGTGATCACTTTATCATCAATAACTAAGCTCGATAATAATTCTACTCACTTTGTATTTCTTACACATGCTAGACATAATCCCTATGGTAATTATACAATTTTCCCTCATTACCAAACTGATTTTCTTTTTCATATCCAATGCTAACTATTCGAGTTTCATCTGGACTTTTTGATGGTTTTCACATCACCTATTAGACTAAAGGTCTTACACTTGCGGATCCTCCCCCATTTGGTTTTTGAAAAACTAAATTATTCACATAGTGGAAAGCTAATGTATTCACAACTATCATACATAATCTTAATAATTTAACTCTGCTTACACTGTCAATCTTGGAGAAACCACATTTTGATAATTCCTAAAGGCTATTCTTCTATAGTTTTCTCTTTTTTGCTAGCTGATGTTTTTCCCACTATCAATGTACTTCAAATTTAACTTAAACTCTTTGGGTTCTAACACACGTTCGGTATTTCAAATTGTAATCCACTCACTAGAGTTAACCTGGCTAAGTAAATCAAATTGTACCCGTACTAACTCTGCTGAAAGTGCTAATTCACTGTATCTACTCAAGCGTACTTACTATTCTTTTACTAACCACCTGCTAACGTCATATTTTCCTCTCATGTTTTGAATAACTAAGGTGAAGCATAAGATTATTCCTAACTTCCCTCATCATCCGACCTTATTGTGAGGTCGTTACTATCTTCTTCTTTTTTTGAACTGTGTACATGTATCACACTTTGGGAAAGTTCATCTATCTTAAACGAAATTGGAATAACTAACCCCAAATTTTCTATGCACTTCAAAATCATTTTCTACTATAAACATCTGTAGCAAACACTTAGTCACATAATCTAAGGGGGAACTGTCTTATCTTTTATCTCACAGTAATATTCGTTACTTATACAAATTCACTAACATAGTACTTTCTAATTCTGATTTGAATTAATCTAAACAACTTAAAATAATCCCTTAAAATTCAATATTGGATGCTCTTGGTTCTCATTTCGTACATCATGTCTTGTTAGCTATATTTCCTTTAGGCTCTTTTCTATCCATAACTATAGTGATCAATTCAATTCCCATTGCGCTTGAATTCTTAACCTGATACACCGTGGGGTATGACATATGAATACACTGCCACACACATATGATAAATCACTTCATGCACCATCGGGTGAGTCTTGGGTCTTAATCCTTAAAACATGCGAAGAGTTTGCTATAATCACCGTTACTTACATTTTCTTTGAGCATCCATATACATCACTGTATACTCACAAGTCTCCAGAAATTTTGATACACTGAAAATTGGAGATCTGGTAACTGAATAACAAAACAACTGGCTTACTAAATAACCATAAACCTGCTAACTGAAAGACTATATAATTGGTAACTAAGTTAAACTGATAACCATAAAACATAACGATTGCTTTTGCACTTTCTGATAAGGGTTTTCTCTAATATGTACTACTATCCATTGCATCCCACTTTTAGCATCATCTCATGTCTCATGTGTTACCAACCAATAGTCCATAATCATACCCCAATGGGAAACAATCATCTCTAGAAGCTTGGGTTTTTCTTGCCCATCGCTTGGGCATTCGATACGTCTGGAATTCGATGGAAGAGAAGGTTACCTATTGCTCTAAGCTTCATGTCACGATCTAGAGTAGAAAGAAGTGAAACAATCCTGGATGTCTTGGTAGTTAACCATTTATATGAGTGGCTGGCACACACATATAAAGGAAACTCCACTGGTCACGGCTTCATAGATTCCATAGGACTCTTGATCCTAGTGCTCTGATACCAAGCTTTGTCACCCCAAAATCTGGGCCAAGACGTAACACGACACTCGGTGCCTGACAACATGTGACCGAGCGAACCAACTGGCTAGCTGAATCTACATGTCATATCATAACATACTGAATGCGGAAGATAAACTAACACATATTGATATACTGAAATTCTAGATGATATAAAGCAAAGTGCCAAAATACTAGTACAATTCTAAAACATATTTGTAGCCAACATGACTTAATATAAAAAGCATGCGACTCTGTCTAGTTGTTACTCTAGTCTATGAAACCTATAATGAAGTACTGAAAATACTGACTGTCTAAAAATACTAAAGATTGTAAGGTAATGATAATGCCCCGAAAGAACTGGTGATCACCAAATAGCTGGTACGAGAATCCTAGCGCTCTGAATCATCAAGCTGTAAATCATTACCTGCATCGTGAGATGCAGGCCCCGGGAAAAAAGGACGTCAGTACATTTGAATTGTACTGGTATGTAAAGCAAAGGAAATAAAGAATTATAAATGAGGAAACTAAAACTAAGCCGATAACTGAGAATTGATAATTGATAACTTATAAATTAAATGATAACTAATTACTTATAACTTAACCGATAAATGATAACTGAACTGATAACTGGTAACTGAACTGAAAGGAAGTAAGGAGATGAATACTCCCTCTTCTGAATGATGAACAACTTGTTTATCTGAATATGCTACGGCCTCAGGCCCAATGTATATGTTCACAAGCTACGAACTCAGGCCCAAGTATACGTATACATAACTACGGCCTCAGGCCCAAAAATGCATAAAGCATAAACTATGGCCTCAGGCCCAAACATGCATAAATCATAAACTACGGCCTCAGGCCCAAACATGCATAAAGCATAAACTATGGCCTCAGGCCCAAATGCATAAATCATAAACTACGGCCTCAGGCCCAAACATGCATAAAGCATAAACTACGACCTCATGCCCAAATACAGGCGAACTGAGAATCATACTGATATACATGATACTGAAATATTGAACCATATTGAGCTACATAATACTGGAATACTGAATAGCACTAGACTGAGATATTTATTCTTGAACTGATTATGAACACTGAAACTTCAACTGTTTATGACATGCTGAGTAAGCTATATTGATACTCAAGGACATCAAACCCAAGTCTATATTGATTACAAACTGAGCTCACAAAGTTCAGAGTGAAAGTCATGAACGAGTTATGAAGTTAGAGAATAGAAGTTCTGCAACAATTCAAGCAACTAGGCTTAACTATATTTCTGAGGCAATTAGTAACGTCTTAAAAGAAACGTATTGTAGGGAGAATCAATAACATTCCCAAACATAGAGAGTTAGCCTCACATACCTTACCTTCCTTCTCTTGAGCGTAATACAACGTTTTCCAACCCTTTTCAACTTTAATCTATATCAATACAAGTCAAAGGGATTTCATATTAGCAATAATACTCATTTTTTGGTCCCTTAAGCATTTTATCAAACACTTGGTGGCATAAAGCTTCATAGCCCTTATTAATGGTGTTTCTATGTCACGACCCTAAATCCTAACAGGCCGTGATGGCGCCTATCGTGGAACTAGGCTAGCCAACCATCACTTTACTACGCATTGGTTCTTTTATAATAGTTCACAATACAATGATAAACAACAAGCATAGCAGTAAAATGAATTATTTAAATCTTAACGCCCCAATAATAGTCTAAACAAAACCTAAACAAAACCTCCAGACTGGAGTCAATGATCATGAGCGTCTAAAAAGAAATAAATCTAACTCTGCTAATGTCATAATAAATGTCTATGAATCAATTTCTAATACTAATCAAGGAAGGGAATGGAGAAGTTGTGGACGCTAGACAGCTACCTCGAAATCCCGTGAACTGCTGCTAACGAACAAGGCAGCTACTGCTCCAAATCGGTACCTGGATCTGTGCACAGAGGCATAGGGATTCTTTATGAGTACGCTAACTCAGTAGTAATGAAAATAAATCACAGTCTGAAAATTATAAAACACACAGTGCATATACACCAATTCACAAAACAGTAAAACATCACGTCTCCAAAAGTATACAACAATTACATAAGTTTGAAAACTAATTGCTAGAAAATCCTTTGAAACAAGTATAATATCAATACATCTCAGTAAAATCCTTTATAAGAACCAGTTTGAAAACAAGTGGTTTATAGTTCAAAAAGTCAGTAAAAATCATTTTCATAAAACTGCCCCTCGGGCCAAAATCATTTCTCGTAACAATTATCAATCAGGCATTCTCACAATCTCTGTATCAGCCCATCAGGCATCCTCACAATCACTCAGTGTAAGCTCCGCAGGCAATCATCATCACTCAGTAGGTACTTGCGCTAACTTGGGGTGTGTACAGACTCCGGAGGGGCTCTTACAGCCCAAGCGCTATAACAAGCCACATCATGGCATAAATCACTCACAACATAGGCCTGAAAGCCTCTCTCGTATCCTCACAACATAGGCCTGAAAGCCTCACTCAATCAGACACTCTCAATTTGCCCTTCAGGCCATAAATATACCGGGTTCTCGACCCAAAAATAATGTTTCATTTTCAAAAAATAGTATCAAAATACTCTGAGTGTCAAAACAATTTCACAGGAAGGACTGAGTGAAAAATCATAACATATCAGTGAGGAAAATAGTAAAAAACATCCCCCAAGGGGTAAACAGGTCGGCACTAGGCCTCAAACATGGCTTACAACCCAAATCATATCAAGTATATATAGTACTATTGGAAATAATCTTTAAAAAGACGTTTCGCAAATAGATAATAGCCTAAGTAAGGAATATATCTCCTAAGTTTCAACCTTTGCATTTCAAAACCCGTGAAAGGGAGCATAGTCCGGGGTTTCATACCCTCAAGACAGGATTTAAAGATATTACTTACCTCAAACTAGCCCGAAATTACTTTGCAATGCGTTTGCCTTTCGAATCAACTTTCGGATGCTCCAAATCTACCAAGTTCATATTTTTATCATCAAATTATGCTCATGGAATATATTCCAATTGAAAAATATCGAATTTACCTAAAAAATCCGAATCCGGTCAAAACCCGACCCCAAGGCCAGCGTCCTGAAACTCAGAAGTTTTTATACCAAAATGTTCTTCGTCCTCTCACAAGTCCGTACATATAATGAACACCAAAATCGGAGTTCGTTTGACCCCTCAAATCGACCCCTAAAGGTCTCATAATCTCAAGCCCTAACTCCACCTTTTTCTACGGATTATTCATGATTTTAACACTGAGATTATGTTCCTTAATCACCTATAAACGAGTTTTAATGTCCAAAATACTTACCTTCATGAAGAATACTAATCTCCCTCTCCAAAATCGCCTCCAATCTCTTTTCCCGTTCAAAAATGGTGTTAAAAGGTTTAATGGTCGCTGAGGATTTTAATTTATACTTTCTGCCCAGGGGTTCCGCGCCTGCGGACCATTTTTCGCACCTACGAGACTCCACCTGCGGTCCCACTAACCGCACCTGCGACCTTCCCCGCACCTGCGGTGCCTCGTCCGCTCCTGCAGGCCCGCACCTGCGGTCAATCTTCCGCAGGTGCGGAAATAACTGTGATTCCACACCAGCAGCCTTTTGCTGCAATTTCCAACTCCGAAATTTCTGTTATTCGAAATCAATACTGAGCCCCTCGGGACCCCAACCAAACATACTAACATGTCACATAGGATCATTTAAACTTAGTTGCACCCTCGAAACACCAAAACTAACATCAAAACACCAAAATCACGTCGGATTCAAGCCTAACAACTTTGAAATTTCTAAAATCCCTCAACGACGCCGAAACTATCCAAAACAACTCCGATTGACCTGAAATTTTGCAGACATATCAAAAATGACATTGCTAACCTGTTCTAACTGTCGGAATGAAATTCCGACCGCGATAACCTATTTTCCACTACCGACCGGAAATCGCCAAAACTAACGTTCGCCAATTTAAGCCTATTTTTACACCAGACATCACAAAATTATTATGAACACACTTCTAAGTCCCAAATCACCTAACGAAGATATACAAGCCATAAAATCTGCATTGTGAGGTCGTTTATCAATAAGTCAACTCGCAATTGACTTTTCCAACTTCAAGGCTATTTTTAAAGACTAAGTGACTGAATTCTCATTATAATCACTTCGATTTCAAGCCTACCAACTCTAACACATCAATAACAGTATAATCAATCTATGACAAGTCGTTAACAGTAATTATGGTGAAGATTCTACGTAACGATAGACTAGGTCATTACATTCTCCCCCTCTTAAACAAACGTTCGTCCTCAAACGGGTCTAGAAACATACCTGGAGTCTCAAACAAGTGAGGATATTTGCTTTGCATCTCCTGCTCGCTCTCCCAAGTAGCCTCCTCCACTAGCTGACCTCTCCACTGCACCTTCACTGAGGCTATCTCCTTAGATCTCAGTTTTCTGACCTCACGAGCCAAAATTGCTACTGGCTCCACCTCATACGACATATCACCCTCGAGCTGAACTATGCTGAAATCTAACACATGAGACGGGTCACCAACATATTTTTAGAGCATGGACACATGAAATACTGGATGAACACTCGACAAGCTGGGTGGTAAAGCAAGTCTATAAGCCACATCTCCTACCTTCTAAAGCATCTCAAAAGGACCAATAAACTGCGACTCAACTTTCCTCTCTTTCCGAACCTCATAACACCCTTCATGGGTGATACCTTTAGCAGTACCTTATCACCTTCCATAAATGACACATCCCGGACCTTCCGGTCTGCATAACTCTTCTGCCTAGACTGCGCCGTGTGAAGTCGCTCCTGAATCAACTTCACCTTCTCCAACGCATCCTGAATCAAATTTGTGCCCAATAACTTAGTCTCACTAGGATCGAACTAACCAACCGGAGATCTACACCACCTACCATATAAAGCTTCATATGGGGTCATCTGAATACTGGACTGATAGCTGTTATTATATGCAAACTCCGCTAATGGTAGAAACTGATCCCATGGACCACCAAAATCAATCACACAAGCCCGTAACATATCCTCCAATATCTGGATAGTCCGTTCTGACTGCCCGTCGGTCTGAGGGTGAAATGCAGTGCGTAACTCTACATCCGTACCCATACCTTTCTATACGGCCCTCCAAAACTGAGATGTGAACTGTGTACCTCTGTCAGAAATGATAGAAACTGGAACTCCATGCAACCAGACAATCTCCTTAATTTAAATACCAGCCAACCGCTCTGAAGTATAAGTAGTACTGACAAGAATGAAATGCGCGGACTTGGTCAATCTATCCACAATAACCCAAATAGCATCAAAACCCTTCGAAGTCCGTGGAAGCCCCACTACAAAGTCCATAGTAATTCTCTCCCATTTCCACTCTGGAATATCTAACCTCTGAAGCAAACCACCTGGTCTCTGGTGCTCATACTTGACCTGCTCACAGTTGAGACACCGTGCTACATACTCAACAATATCTTTCTTCATCCGCCTCCACCAATACTGCTGTCTCAGATCCTGATACATCTGCACGGCACCCGAATGGATAGAATACCAGTAGTTGTGAGCCTCTGCTAATATCAACTCTCGAATACCCTCTACATTGGGCATGCAAATACGGACCTGCATCCTCATAACTCCTTCATCGCCAATAGTCACTTCTCTGGCATCACCCCGACGAACTCTATCCTGAAGAACTAATAAGTGCCGGTCATCATACTGCCAAGCTTTAATCTGATCAAATAAGGAAGACCGGGAAGCCATGCTAGCTACCACCCATGGAGGGTCTGATAAATCCAATCTCACTAACTGGCCCGCTAAGGCCTGAACAGTAAGGGCTAAAGGTTGCTCTGCTGCTGAAAGGTAAGCCAGACTCCCCAAACTTTCGGCTCTGCGACTCAAGGCATCGGCCACAACATTGGCCTTCCCCGGATGGTACAATATAGTCAAGTCATAGTCCTTGAGAAGCTCCAACCATCTCGTTTGACGCAAATTTAGGTCTTTCTGCCTTAGCAGATACTGCAAGCTATGATGATCGGTGTAAATCTCGCACTGCACTCCATATAAATAATGCCGCCAAAACTTTAAGGCATGAACAATGGAAGCTAACTCAAGATCGTGCACTGGGTAATTCTTCTTGTGCACCTTTAACTGTTTAGACGCATAGGCAATCACCCTACCGTCCAACATCAATACGGCTCCCAAACCAACTCTAGAAGCATCACAATAAACCATACAAGAACCCAAACCAGTAGGCAACACTAATACTGGAGCTGTGGTCAATGCTGACTTGAGCTTTTGAAAGATCTCCTCACACTTATCGGACCACCTTAATGGAACACCCTTCTGCATCAATCTGGTCAGAGGGGAAGCAATAGAAGAGAATCCTTCCACGAAGTGATGGTAGTATCCTACCAAACCGAGGAAACTCCGAATATCTGTAGCTGAAGACGGTCTGGGCCAACTCTGCACCGCCTCAATCTTCTTTGGATCAACCTGAATACCCTCACAAGACACCACATGCCCCAAGAAAGCCACTGAACCAAGACAAAACCCTCACTTAGAGAATTTTGCATAAAGTTTCTCCTCCCTCAATCTCTGTAACACAATCCTCAAGTGCTGAGCATGCTCCTCCTGGCTACGAGAATATACCAGAATTTAGTCAATGAACACAATGACGAAAGTATCAAGGTAGGGCTGAAACACACTATTCATCAATTGCATGAACGCGGCTGGGGCATTGGTCAGCCCAAATGACATAACCAGGAATTCATAATGACCATATCTGGTCCTGAAAGCCGTCTTCAGAATGTCAGAATCCTAAATCTTTAGCTGATGATACCCAGACCTCAAATCAAGCTTAGAGAATATCTTAGCTCCCTTAAGCTGGTCAAATAGGTCATCAATACGAGGAAAAGGATATCGGTTCTTTACTGTAACCTTATTCAGCTGTCTATAATCAATACACATACGCATGGAGCTATCTTTTTTTTTCACAAACAACATCGGCGCACCCCAAGGTGACACACTCGGCCGGATGAACCCCTTATCTAGTACTTCCTGAAGCTGCTCCTTTAATTCTTTCAACTCTGCCAGTTCCATGCAGTAAGGTGGAATAGAGATAGGCTGAGTGTCCGGCACCAAGTCAATACCAAAATCAATATCCCTGTCAGGTGGCATGCCTGGCAAGTATGCAGGGAATACATCCGAAAAATCACGGACTACGGGAACAGAATCAATAGACGGAGTCTCACTACTAACATCCCTCACAAAAGCAAGATAAGATTCACACCCTTTATCAACCATACGCTGAGCCTTTAAATAAGAAATCACTCTTCTAGGTACATGCTCTATAGACCCTCTCCACTCAGCTCTCGGAATTTCGGGCATAGCTAGGGTCACGGTCTTAGCGTGAAAATCAAGAATAACATGACATGGGGATAATCAATCCATGCCCAGAATCACATCAAAATCGACCATACTGAGTAATATCAGATCCACTCGGATCTCCAAACCTCCAATAGATATAAGACACAACCGGTACACACGGTCCACAATAATAGTATCGCCCACCGGAGTCGAAACATGAACAGAGGTAACTAGAGACTCACAGGGCATATTCAGAAAATGAGCAAAATAGGATGAGACATAAGAGTACGTGGAACCAGGGTCAAATAAAGCTAAAGCATCACTGTGACAAACAAAAATAGTACCTGTAATCACTGCATCATATTCCATAGCATCAGGCCTAACCGAAAATGAATAAATACACGGCTGGCCTCCACCTACTCGACCTCCCCCTCTAGGATGGCCTCTAGCTGCCTGACCACCACCCTTAGCGGCCTGGGTAGGTGGTGAAGGGACTGGGACTGAAGCCAAGGGATGGACCCTCTGCTGGGATGAACTACTAGGACGACGGGGACACTACCTCCACCCATGTCAGAACTCTCCACACTCATACCAACCACCTGAAGCCGGAGATGAAAACTGACGAGAACCTCTGTAATCCTGATGACCACCAGACGAAACATGCATAAAAGAACCCTGATAAGATGATGCTCGGGCGGAGCTCTAAGCTGGGAGGGCACTTAAAGATGAACGTCCCTGATGAGAATTGCGAGGACCTTACCTCGAAGATACACCACTGTAAACTGGGTGAACTGGCTGTGGAGGTCTAAATGGACGACCCCCACTGTGCTAAAACTGACCTCTAGAAGGGGAACCACTGATGCTACCTGATCCCCGAGGTCTCTTGACTTACCTCTCCTCACGATCCTGCCTACGAACCGACTCAATATCCCGAGCAATATCAAGAACCTGCTCCAATGTTGCTCCAGACACTCCTCACGATCCTGCTACCTGATTGGCTTTAGCATGAACCTTTCTTTGACAAAAAAAATCTTACCTTAAAGTTACTTAGTTCTCTGTTGATTATGAGGATCATGTTGCACCCCAATCTCATGAACCCCTCCTGGAATACTTCTAATTTTGTGGCCATGTGCACCTCTGCCTTCCATGTGTTTACCATTATGTGCTCTACCTGTCCCCAATCCCTCATTACCCCCGTGTGAAGGTTTGGGGCTGTTGAACCTGTCTTGGTTCTTTGTTCTATGTGTGATGATGAACCTGTTTTGGTTCTGAGGTTGGTCTTTGTTTGTCAACTACCCTATCCTTCTCAAAGTTGTTTTACTAAGACAACTCTCTCTTATTTTACAAAGTTATTTCAAACAAGTCTCCTTTCACACTGTTTTCTCACTAAAACCTTTTCAAAACTATGCCAAGCACTCTCACACTATTCTTAGGTCCTAAAGTTCTACCCCTCTAATGTGTGATTGCTTAGGGATTCCGCTCAAGTTCTCCCAGCTATACCAAACCTAACCATTCCCGTAGACCAATCACTCATCCAACCAAAGATTTTGCATCGGTTCTTGCAATGATTTCAGCGGTGTACTTCGCTGATGGATTTGGAACTATATACGGCATGATTCCTGTAAGACCATGGATATGTAGGCAGCTCACAAGCCAAGTTGCGGCCTAAACCTCCCAAACCGGTTTGCTCGGTCAAAATTGGCCATCATATCTTTACCCGACAACTCTTTCATCCTTTCCGGGTAAAGAGGGGCAGTTGTTGATACCCAATTTTCCTAAAAAAAAATTTTAATAGCATATATACCATCAAAATCATGCATTAATAACAATTGGTATTTTTCCATAATTTTCTTATATTTGTATTAATTCATTCAGCATTTTAGTTCAATAATGATCACAAAATTGCATCACAAATAGTTCCAAAACATTCTCTTGATTTAATTTATTAGTTTTGGTCTGATTAAGACAAAATTATTTCATAATTAGCCAAATTGGCACCTTTTGGCTTTGGAATAACTTTGCAATTATAGCCCAATCATATGATTTTATGCAATTTTTATCCAGAAATTAACCATGTGTATTTTTAAATATTAAATAAACATTTTAAACTATTTTCTATACAAGAATTTTTTTTACAATTATTAGCTATTTTTATAAATTATTTTATTAATTTAATTGGGTATTTAACAAATTCCCTAATTTTATTTCAATTTTAGCTTAATTAAATCAGGCCCCTACCCAATTAAATGGCCCAAATACCCCTAGGCCCCATTCATTAATTACCCAGCCCAATCCTTTGTTTAATTTGGACCGTTGATCAATTTTGATCAACGGTCCAGATCCCTTCTTACCTAATTTAACCCTAGAAACTACCCCTCTTCCCCTCTCATTTCTCTCTTTCACTCCGTCGTTACAACTCTCATCTCTCTCATGTTCCCTCTCTGCTAAACCTCTCGCTTCCTGCTCGGCGATAACTATAGTGGTTTCACCAACATCCCCAGCCCCATGCACCCTCACACGCCGAAATTATTGCTACCCTAGACACCTCAAAGGAACAAGAGGCGATTGAACTCACCACATGGCTTTTTCATGACTGTCTCAGGCCATTCATGGCCGTCCGAGTAAAATTCTTCCATATCCGGCTAGAATCTGTGGTTTCTAAGCTGATTCTCTCTCTCTTTGGGTTCTCTCTGAAACCATAATTTTAACTCTTGATTTCTTAGATCTGTAACAATATCTGAGTCTAATCGAGTTATCTTCACTGTTTTCTCAAAATATGTCATGGCCCAAAATCCATAAAGGTCGTGATAGCGCCGGACCCCACGGTCAGGCAAGCCAACATTTAATAATTAGTGAAGTCTTTATTGTAACATTTTTAAATCATTCCCTTTTCATTTGCTCAAATAATAATTATCAAATTCCTACTGAGCAAGCTATAACATCTTTAGCAAATTCAAATAGTAAATAAATCCCGTAACAAATCCCTGAACCCGGGGTCACAAGTACATGAGAAAATTCTAAGACTTTATACAAATACTACGAAGCTTGTCCGAGATATAAATTGGACGAGGAATTTAAAATGAAAATAAATACAATGCGAGGGAGACTCTGTCGGCTGCGGGTCGCCTCTGGATGATGCAGCTCACCTAAGTCTCCAAGCCGGCCACATCGCTGTGAAAAGTACCTGTGCAATAAAAATACACAGCAAGTGTAGCATGAGTACGAAAGCAACGTGTACTCAGTAAGTATCCCGCCTAACCTTAGAGAGTTAGTGACGAGAGGTCGAATTAGACACTTGATAGAGGTCAATTTATCATAATCAAGTGAGACACTAAGCATGAATATCATAGGCAATTTAATAAATATCAGGGATAAGGAATATCAATTCTTCTTACATTTACCACTTTAACACTTATAGTTTCCAAGGCCAATAAACATGTATAAATCACAGGAAAGTATGCAGCAATTATCATGCGCGAGATATGCCGAGGGTCGAACAATGCGGACCAACAATAATAAAAATAGGCAATGCCGAGGGTCGAACGGCCCAAACCATAGATGCATCTATCTACCCCGCTCGCGAATCAAACATGCGACGCAGTTAACCCAATACTAGGGCTACCCCGCTCGCGAATCATACATGTGAGTCGGGTCCCCATATAAATATACATAAATAAAGGGTCATCCTGCTCGCGAATCATACATGCGACTCAGGCACCCATAGTTACACATTTTCACACCAATAAACCACATTTTTATAAGGAAAATTAACTATTCAATGATGTGATGAAATTCACCTTTTAATGAACATGAGTATAATATTTAAAGCCTTTCTGGATATTTACTTGCCTATTTTGATAGGGTTTCAAACACTTTAGATTTATCCGAAACACAAATATCCAAGGCATAATCAATTCTTCATCTAGATGATTAAGAAAAGTAACCCAATCCTTCTTAGAGATTTAATTACTAACTTGACAGCATCACGTTATATTTTATTGACAAGTCACAAGTATAATAAGTAAGCAGGCTAGTGGATCCTAGACTACCCGGACATAGCATATTAGTAGCTACGCGCGGACTCCCGTCACCTCGTGCGTACATAGCCTCCGCAAATAATAGCATGTACTCATTTAGTTCACCTATGGGGACAATTCCCCCTCACAAAGTTAGAAAGGAGACTTACCTCGCTCCGAAATTCCATAACCGGCTTCCAAGCCCTTCTGACGACTCCAATGGATGCACAACGCCCCAAAACTATCCAAATAACAACAAACCAATGAAAATATACTCTAATATTTGTTAACAATTCAAATTTTATAAATTCCCAACTCCGCTCGAAGAATTGACCAAAATTCCCTCGGGCCCACGTGTTCGGATTCCGAAATTTCTTGAAGCTAAACTCTACCCATAGCTTTACTAGCTCAAATAAAAAATTTACTCAAATATTCATTCTCAATTCATGGTAAAAATCCAAATTACCAATTTCTAGGTTCTTCCTCCAAAAATCCCAATTTCCTACTAATTTCCACGTCAAATTCCATGCAAGATCACATATTTAACTTAGGAATGGGAAGGAATCAATTACCTTGCGATGCTAGATGATAATCCCCTCTTGAAGCTCTTAAAAATCTCCCATACCAAGTGAATAAATGAAGAAATGGTCAAAAAATCCCATTTAAAATAACACACTGCCCATCACTGCCCCTCTATGCGATCGCATAAAAGTCACCGCGATCCCATAGGCCAAACCATTCTGCCCCAGATTCCTTCAGTGCGTTCGCATGCCTACAGGTGCGATCACACAACCCAAATGACTGCAGCCTCAACTTTTCCTTCTGTGCGATCGCGCAACTACACCTGTGATCGCATAGACCAACGCAGTAGCCCCCAAAATTCTCTCCTGTGCGATTGCATACCTCCAAGTGCGATCGCACAGGCCGAAATTCCATCCCCTCTCATTTCTTATTTGCGATCGCACAACTAGGACCGCGATCGCATTGCACACCAGATACACCAGCAAACAGCAGCAGCAAATCACTCAAAAATGACCCGAAGCCACGCCGAAACACACCCGAGGCCCTTGGGACCTCGTCCAATCCCACGACTCAGTCCCATAATATCCCACAGACTTGCTCGAGGCTTTGAATCACATCAAATAATGCCAAAATAACGAATCGCACTACAATTCAAACTTTATGAACTTGAAATTTCAAACTTCCACCTCTGATGCCGAAACCTATCAACTCACGTCCGATTGACCCCAAATTTTGCACACAAGTCATATTCAATATTACGGACCTGCTCCAACTTCAGGAATCGTATTCCGACCCCGATATCAAAATTTCCACTTCCGGTCGGATTTCTCAAAAACCTTCAGATTTCTTTCTTTAGCCAAATGACTTCAAAATAACCTAGGGACATCCGAATTCACTTCCGATTCTCCCAACTCCGGAATCACCATACGAAGATATTCCAAGGCTCGGAATCCCAAACATACATCAATATCACTGAAAACCTCTTCAAGCCAAACTTAGGAATTTTTTTCAAAAATGCTAACTTCCACAATATACGCTGAAACGCTCCCGGGTTATCCAAATCCCGATCCAGACATACGCCCAAGTACAAAATCATCATACAAACCTGCAGGAACCTTCAAATCCTTATTCGGAGGTCGTTTACTCAGAATTCCAGTCTTAGTTGATTCTTCCAACTTAAGGCTTCCGAAATGAGAATTTTCTTCCCAAATCCATCCGAACTTCCCAAATTCTCAGTTCCGACCATGCGTGCCAGTCATAATACCTGAAATGAAGCTGCTCATGGTCCCAAACCGTTGAACGACGCACCGGAGCTCAAAAAGACCGGTTGGGTCGTTACATTCTCTCCCACTTAAACATATGTCCGTCCTCGAACGTGCTAAGAACTGCTCTGGAGTTATCTGAAATCACTGTCTAACACCTCGTGCACCTGTCCGTGCTACCACAACCCAGTTGAGCTCATTAGCTTGATCAAATTTGAAGATACCTCTCGTATCCATACAATAAGCCCAGAACCCAGTTCCAACACTTGAAATTCTCTACCAGGCATGTTTCTAATATATGAACACTGTATCAACTACCGCACGAGATACCAGAACACAACTGTGTACCTTTGCTGAATCAGCACCTTACACCGCATAATCCATTATCTAACCACAATGACACTCCCTGAAGATTAATAGCCAAAAATTCTACAAACCTGATGCTCCCAATTCACCTTACCATATATATACATAAACCCTGCTATAATGCTGATGGTACCACCACAACAGAGGAGATGTGTAGAGTTTTCTAATCAATAGCAGAGTTAACCAAACGCTGAATCTCTCCTTTTGACTAAAATCATCTCTTTATTACCAACCAAATACTAGTATTTGTTCTTTACCATACCTCACAGAATTCTATCGCACTGATTGCAGATACCCAATTTTTCCTCAAAATCATTTTCAAACTTGCATATATACCTTCAAAATAACTTTTTATAATAATTGGTATTTTTCCATAATTTTCCATATTTTTATCAATTTATTTTCCTATTTATTTAGTATTTTATATTCAATAATTATTCATACATTGTATTATAAATAATTTCAAAGTGTTTCCCGGCTCAATATTTCATTTTTAATCCTATTAGGATTTAATTATTTCACAAATTAAACCAATTTTCTATAATTACGCACATTTTGGAATTTTAGCCTAATTATACATTTATGTTATTTTAATTCTATAATTAGTCATTTCATATTTTAATATTAGCTAATTACCTTAATTTGTTGTACCATTAATTTCATTTTTGTATAATTATTAGCTATTTTTATTAATTATTTATTTGATTTTAATGGGTATTTAACAATTAGCCATTTTTATTTAAAACATAGCCTAAATTAGATACAACCCACCTGATTTAATTAACACAATTAACCCACCCTAAAATCTAATTCCTACCCGGCCCAACCCTGTGATCAATCCGAGCCGTTGATCAATTTGAATCAACGACCCAGATTACTAGTTGCCATAATTAACTCCTACCACTACCCCAATCGACCCCTCATTTTCCCAAGATTCGTTCTCTCTATATCTCTCTCTGTTACTATCTAGCTCTCTCTAGAAGCTTCATTGGCTTCTCCCCTCCGATGGGGTCTGTCCATCTTCTCCGGCTGGTTCTTACCGGAAGCCTTGGTTTTTCATCATTTCCTTGTTGTCTACCCACATCTCATCGGTCCAGTGATGCCCTGGGGTCCTCAGACGAACTTGGAGCGATTCTCTTGCCTCCCATTGTCCCATGCAACTTTTTGGCCTCCCCGGTCGTTTGAGTAAGAAATTACAAACTTCTTCGGCTTAAGTCGGCGGCGTCTTTGAGGTTCTTCCTACTTCTCTAATGTGATGACCCAAAATGTCATCCTAAGTAATTCTAGATAAATATGTGTTCCGAGGCCCTGAAAACCTCTGTTAATCTCACCTCGATATACGTGTGCAGCCCGGGTGTATAATCGGGAAGTCTTTATGTTGAAATTTGATGAAAAATGGAATTTTTGAAAATTAAATTAATAAAGTTGACTATGGTCAACATTTTTTGTAAATGCACCCAGACCCGTGATCTGACGATCCCGGAGGGTCCGTAGGAAAATATGGGACTTGGGCGTATGCCCGAAATCAAATTCCGAGGTCCCAAGCCCGAGAAATGAATGTTTAAAGAAAATGTTTTTCTGAAAATAATAAAGGAATTTAGAAATGAATAATTATGAGAAAACCGTGTTACCGGGCCCGTATAATTGTTCCGGAGCCCCGGAACAGGTTTATTATATGTTATTTTTCTTATCTGTGAAATTTTGTGTTAAATGGACTTGAAATGACGTGTTTCAGATCAAAAATGGGAAATTTTGAAGTTTATGAAGTTTGAGAAACTTCTATAGATTTTGGAGTTTAATTCATTGTTTTTGATGTTGTTTTGGTGGTATAATTACTTGAATAAGTCTGTATGATGATATGGGAGTTGTGTATGTTTTTGGTTTTGGGTCCCAAGGGCTCGGGTGAGTTTCGGGTAGCTATCGGAGTGTGCAAAGTGGAAAAATCTGGTGTTTTTGATGATTTGCTGGTGTCTGGTGTAATACCCTTCGCGAACGCGTCCAAGGGCTCGCAAACGCGAAGGGTAATTATAGTGGCCTGGGATTTTACTCTACGCGAACGCGTATAGGGAGACACGAACGCGGAGCACTGGACAGTGCTTCTACGCGAACGCGTCCCCAGGGGTGCGAACACGTAGTGTTAGACTGGGGTCTGGGGGCTGGGTAGTTGGTTCTTTGCGAACGCGGATCTATGCTCTCGAACGTGTAGGCCAGTGGAGTCAAACCTACGTGAACACGACCAAGGACTCGCGAAAGCGTAGGTCAGGTTAGTGAACCCTTCGCAAACGCGGCCAGGGACCCGCGAACGCGAAGGGTATTTTTGCTCAGTTATTATAATACCCCAAAAATAGAACACCATACGGGATTTTCATAATTTTCACTTCCTTCTTTTTATCCAAGCCCCATTGAAGACCTCCAAGCCATTTTCTCCTCCATAACCATTTGGGTAAAAGTTCCTAACACCGATTTCTTCCATTTTCCTTCCCTAATCACTAGAACCTAGGCCCAAACTCATGAAAACAAGGTAGAAATTAGGGAATTTAGGTAGGGTTAGGTTTTTGGGGAATTTTGGGTGATTCAACCTCAATTTGGAGTCGAATCTTAAAACAAATTATATATTCTAACTCGTGAGGGTATAGGTGATCGGGTTTTGG
This sequence comes from Nicotiana undulata, assembly GCA_005239495.1. Taxonomy (NCBI): domain Eukaryota; kingdom Viridiplantae; phylum Streptophyta; class Magnoliopsida; order Solanales; family Solanaceae; genus Nicotiana; species Nicotiana undulata. The sequence continues at coordinate 94,379 of ML269927.1, forward strand.
TCCGAGCCTCGTGTTTGGACCAAGCGGGCCCGGGGTCAAATTTTAGTANTAGCCTCGTGTTTGGACCAAGTGGGCCGAGGTTGAATTTTAGTATTTTTGGAAGAATAGTAGAAAATGTATAATTAGGCTTCAGAATTAGTTTATTGAGTATTTATTGATGTTAATAAATCCATTACTTCTAAATATTATCGATTCAGAGTTGGATTCGAGAGGGAAGGCGGTATTAAGGGCTTGACTTGCATTTTGGAGCCAAGGTAAGTGTTTGACCTAACCTTAGCTTGAGGGATTAGGTATAAAGTCTTATTTGCTATGTGTAATTCATTTCCAACATATAGGCGGGGTGACGAGTACCTATATGTTGCGGTCTAGCATGCCCGTAAGTCAATTGTGATGAATCATACCGTATTCTTAATATTCTCCGTACTATGAGTAATTGGTGATTTAGAAGTGATACCTTGATATTGTTTCATGACATGGGGAGTTATTGTGTTATTTGTTTCAGTTGAGGCTTTCACTGTTGAAATTGTATTACGAATGCGAGGTTGGTTATAGCTGAGTCCCTTGCCAGGACGATAGAATTTTATTGAGTATTTCCATACACTTGAGACTTCTTATTGTTGATTTTCACATTACATTGTTGCTTTTATATTATTTATCGCACGAGGGGACATGCCGTGCTTATTGTTTATTATTTATCACATGAGGGGATATGCCGTGTTGATCGTTTATTATCTATTGCACGAGGGGACATGTCGTGCTGATTGTTTATTATTTATCACACGAGGGGACATGTCGTGTTGATCGTTTATTATTTATCACACAAGGGTACATGTCGTGCTGATTGTTTGTTATTTATCACATGAGGGGACATGCCGTGTTGATTATTGATTATTTATTGCACAAGGGGACATTCCGTGCCGAGTGTTACTATTTATGCACGAGGGGACGTTCCGTGCCGATTGACTGTGAGATTATGCACGAGGGGACATGCTGTGCCTTTCGCTGTTCATTATCTGTTCTGAGACGTTAAATTCCTGCTTTTACTTTTTACACTTCAGTTATTACCCTGTTCTACTGTGCTAGCATTTTGTTGCCCCTTTTACCCCAGCATGTTCTCCCCGTATCTGTCTTACTTGCTTATTTCCGTCAATATTTTCCTGTTATTATATAGAATTGCAGAGGTACATATATTGTTGTCGGTCCTAGCCTCGTCACTACTTCGCCGAGGTTAGGCTCGGCAATTACTCAGTATATGGGGTCGGTTGTACTGATGCTAAACCTGCACTTCTTTATGTTGTGTAGACTACGCAGCCGGACCTGGTGGTCACTGACGGTCGGAGCATTCCATCAGTTCATACAGGAGACATCGAGATAGACCCGCAGACGTTCGTGGGCCTTGGCGTCACCTTCTACCCTTCACTTTCAGCTCTGTCTTATCTTATAGTTCAAAGACAGTCATATGTACTTATTTTCAGACCTTTGTTTTTAGTAATCTCTTAGACAGTTCGTGAGTATGTGACACCAGTTCTGGGATTTGTATATGGGTTTTATTTCGAAGTTGCTATATTATTTTTGGTAATTTGTTAACCTTCATATTGTTGACCATCGATGCCTTAGTTATCTTGTTCTTTTTAGTTGTTAATGAGTTTTATTTAGTTCAAACGTTTTCTTGTCTAGCGGGTTCAATGTTAGACACAGTCATGGCTCGAAGGTGGGATTTCGGGTTGTGACAAGTTGGTATCAGAGCTCTAGGTTGCTTAGGTCTCACAACTCACGAACAAACCTGGTAGAGTCTGAGGGATCGGTACGGAGACGTTTGTATTTATCCCTCAGAGGCTGCAAAGTTAGGAATAACTCCACATTTCTTCATCTCCATCGTGCGAATTTATTCTATCATTGATGATTGAACTTGCCTACTCTTGTCCTCTCACTAATCTCGACAACATGCGAAGCGTCTACGACCGGACAAGAGATGAAGCCCCAATGACAGCTACGATCGAGGGAAGAGATAGAAGCAGAGAACAGTCTAAAGCTTGAACATCAGTATTTAATGCACAGTCTCAAATGGATCTAGATGCGGAGGTTCTAGCTCAGTCAGTATATGTGGAGTAGATAAGATTCCGGAAGGATTTATAGCTACTCCATGGTTGAAGGATGCATTAGTCCGTTTATTGAGGTTGGACAAGTTACCAAACAAGTTCCACTCCATTTCAGTGGTATATCTTTTGAAGACCCAAAGGATTTTCTTGACCGCCTCTATGAGGTATTGCACACCATGGGAATAAGTGTAAAGCAACAGGATTAATTTATATGAGCTGTGGAGTTTAACATCGTGGATTATCAGGTATTGTGACCTATGACTTGTGCCACAAAAGGAGGCCCACTGTCAAGGAATAGATTGAGAGGCCACGTGTCATATCGGTTTTGGTTTGGAATGTATAAGGCCGGGGATTTTTTCAAGAGATAAAGCTGGGAATTTCGGTACGTCTACCTCCATAGTAACCCTTTATATCAGTACCAGAGGATTTATTCAAACAACTTGAAGTTTACAAAAGTCTACGCGGCATGGAAGTTACGGCTGTGTCGGGTCATAAGACAGTATCGGAATATGCCATCAAGTTCGATAAGTTAACCTGTCACACTCCTACGTTGGTTCGCATAGCCAGAGGACAAGTCCCCAGAATCATTAAAGGATTCAAAAATGATTGTAAATTTTGGACGACTCAGGGCAGAATGATTCTTTGTGTCGGCTAGTTGTAGAAATTTCCTTAGGCTTGGGAGGGTTATATTTCATCAGAGCACTCAGGCTACGTGCCCCATTGCAACTACAACTCAACTACATGGCCACTTAGTGAAGAAGGAGCCGGAAGGTCGGAAATGGAGGTTAACTTCTTAGAGGTGGAGACCTAGTCTGTTGTTATATTTTCTATGGTATGGATGAGGTCATTACATTGAATGGTTTCATTAAAAGAACAGTCTCTAATTACTATAAAGTGGCGATTTTATGAACTTAATTCAATTATGCTCATCTAATAAAATTCTTCTAAGATGCTCCACTCTCGGGTGAGCTTCATAAGTTTAAAAATCTACTTATGTGAATACTTGTATTGAGAAATCTTATGGGAATAACTGTGTTCACCATGACGTGTTGAAATTTTGCTTAACAGAAATATTTAAATGAAGGAAATGGAATGTTCGAGGGGCCCGATATGCATATTACTTGTGATTCAGGATTGAGGACGAGATCCTCGTGTGTTAACATGATTGGGTATAGTTAGACCAGGCCTCGAGCCGCGGTGGAAGTTATGTAAAGATGAAACCCTTGTGATGGAAAATCTAGTGATTAAATTCTCCCTTGCGAATTAAGCTTGTATCTTTTACTATAATACTGGTAGGAAGTCATGCTTGTTAAAAGACTTATGTGTAAAATAAGAGTAGTAATAATAATATTAATTAATTAATAAATAAATAAATAAACTAATTAACCATCTGTGCATAATTTGCTAAATTCGTGCTAGAATTATGGAGCCTTCACTTACAAGGTAGGTGCCCGCCCCAGGTGGAGTTAGATGAGGCACATTATTTTGGGTAATTATGAGGTCTTCAGGCATTGTATCCCCATATCAACATTGTGAAAGTATTGGAGGAGCAGTTACATGATTTGTTGGGTAAAGACTTCATTATGGCCTAGTGTTTCTCCTTGGGGTGCTCCAGAGTTGTTTGTTAAGAAGTAAGATGGCTCAAGGAAGATGTGTATTGGCTACCGGCAAATTGAGCAAGGTTACTATTAAGAATAAGTGTCAAGTGCCGAGGATTGTCGATTTATTTGATCAGCTTCAGGGTGCTACGGTGTTCGCCAAGATTGACTTGAGATCTGGTTATCATCAGCTGAGGATTTGGGATTCTAATGTCCTAAGATAGCTTTTCGCACTCGTATGGGCACTATGAGTTTTGGTGATGTTTTTGGTTGACTAATGCCCCCCGCTGCATTCATGGAGTTGATGAACCGAGTATTCAGGCCTTATTTGGACTCATTCGTTATTGTTTTCATTGATGATATTTTGATATATTCTCCCAGTTGAGAGGAGCATGAGCAACACCTTAGAGTCGTCCTCCAGACTCTGAGGGATAGCCAGTTGTATGCCAAGCTTTCTAAGTGTGAGTTCTGGTTGAGTTATGTGGCATTCTCGGGCCACGTTATATTGGCATAGGGCATTCAGATGGATCCGAAGAAAGTTTCAGCAGTTAGAGATTGTCCTAGGCCCACTTCAGCCACAGAGATTCGGAGCTTCTTAGGCCTAGCAGGCTATTATCGCCGGTTCGTGGAGGGGTTTTCATCTATAGCAGCCCCTATGACCAAGTTGACGCAGAAGAGTGTTCAGTTCAGATGGTCTGAGGAGTGTGAGGCGAGCTTTCAGAAGCTCAAGACAATATTGACCTCAGCGCTAGTGTTTGCATTGCCCACATGTTCATGTTCTTATACCGTGTATTGTGATGCTTCGCGTGTTGGTCTTGGTGCAATGTTAATGCAGGATGAGAAGGTTATAGCCTATGCTTCACGTCAGTTGAAGATTCATGAGAAGAACTATCCAATCCATGATTTGGAACTTGCAACTATTGTTCATGCCTTGAAGATCTGGAGGCACTATTTGTATGGGGTACCGTGTGAGGTATTCACTGATCACGAGAGTTTGCAATACTTTTTTAAGCAAAAGGAGTTGAATATGAGGCAGAGGAGGTGTGTAGAGTTGCTGAAGGAATGACATTACTATTCTCTATCACCCGGGAAAGGCCAATGTGGTGGCCGATGCTTTGAGACGAAAGTCAGTCAGTATGGATAGCTTGGCCTATTTAGCAGTTGGAGAGCGACCTTCGGCTTTGGATGTTCAAGCGTTAGCCAATCGATTTGTTAGGTTGGAGGTTACTGAGGGTGGTAGTGTTTTGGCCCATACCGTCGCTCGTTTTTTGTTGTATGATCGTATTCGTGCCAGGCAGTATGATGATCATCATTTGTGTGCTCTTAGAGATGCGGTTCGGCACGGACGTGCCAAGCAGGTCACAGTCGATGCTGAGGGAGCTTTGAGATTGCAGGGTCGTATATGTGTTCCAAATGTTGATGGCATTCGTGAGTTGATATTGCAGGAGGCCCATATTTCCTGGTATTCCATTCATCCGGGCGTCGCGAAGATGTACTAGGACTTGCGGCAGCATTATTGGTGGCGTAGAATGAAGAAGGATATTGTGGCTTATGTAGCTCGGTGTTTGAATTTTCAGCATGTTAAGTATGAGCACCAGAGACCCGGTGGATTTTGTAGTTGGGCTTCCACGGACTTAGAGGATGGTTGATGCAGTATGGGTTGTTTTGGACAGGCTGACCAAGTCAGCACATTTCATTCCTGTGTCAGTTTCAAATTCAGTGGAGAAGTTGGCAAAGATCCACATGAGAGAGATTGTCAGATTGCATGGCGTGCCCTTATCTATTATATCAGACCGAGGTACTCAGTTCACCTCCCATTTATGGAGAGTATTTTAGCAAGAGTTGGGCACACAGATCGAGTTGAGCACAACATTTCATCCTCATACGGACGGACAGTACGAGCGTACTATTCAGATTTTGGAGGATATGTTGCGAGCTTGTGTCATTGACTTTGGTGGTTCATGGGATCAGTTCTTTCCTTTAGCAGAGTTTGCCTACAACAATAGTTACCAGTCGAGCATCCAGATGGCTCCATATAAGGCGTTGTATGGTAGGCGATATCGGTCTCCAGTCGGATGGTTTGAGCCCGGAGAGGCTAGGTTATTGGGTACTGAGTTAGTCCCCAGGATGCCTTGGATAAGGTGAAGATTATTCAGGATAGGTTTCGTACAGCTCAGTCAAGGCAGAAGAGTTATGCAGATCGTAGAGTTCGAGATTTGGCTTTCATGGTAGGAGACCAGGTGTTCCTTCAAGTGTCGCCTATGAAGGGCGTGATGAGATTCGGAAAGAAGGGCAAGTTGAGTCCTAGGTACATTGGTCCATTTGAGATTCTGGACAAGGTAGGAGAGGTGGCCTACAGACTTGCCTTGCCACCACATTAATTAGTCGTGCATCCAATGTTTCATGTATTTGTGCTTCAGAGGTACATTGCAGATCCTTCTCATGTTCTTGACTTCAGCGGTGTCTAGTTGGACAAGGATCTGACTTATGAGGAGGAACCGATATCTATATTAGATAGGCAGGTTCGTCAGTTGAGGTCGAAGAGTTATCCTTCAGTCCGTGTTCAGTGGAGAGGTCAGCCTGCCGAGGTAGCTACTTGGGAGTCCGAGTCCGATATGAGGATTCGTTATCCCCATCTTTTCTCAGACTCAGGTACTTTTCTATGTCTGTTCGAGGACGAACGTTTATTTTAGAGATGGAGATTGTGATGACCCAAAAGGTCATCCTAAGTAATTCTAGCTAAATCTGTGTTCTAAGGCCTCGAAAGCCTCCGTTAATCTCACCTCGATATGTGTGCGCAGCCCGAGCGTGTAGCCGGGAAGTCTTTATGTTGAAATTTGATGAAAAATGGAATTTATGATAATTAAATGAATAAAATTGACTATGGTCAACATTTCTGGTAAACGGACCCGGACCCGTGATGTGACAGTCCCGGAGGGTCCGTAGGAAAATATTGGACTTGGGCGTATGCCCGGAATCGAATTCTAAGGTCCCAAGCCCGAGAAATGAATTTTTAAAGAAAATTGTTTTCTGTAAATAATAAAGGAATTTGAAAATGAATAATTATGTGAAAACCGTGTTACCGGGCCCGTATTATGGTTTCAGAGCACAGAACAAGTTTATTATATGTTATTTGTCTTATCTATGAAATTTTGTGTAAAACAGACTTGAAATGACGTGTTTCAGATAAAAAATGGGAAATTTAGAAGTTTATGAAATTTGAGAAAATTCTATTGACTTTGGAGTTTAATTCATTATTTTATGTTGTTTTGGTGGTTTAATTACTTGAATAAGTGCGTATGATGATATGGGAGTTGTGTGTGTTTTTGGTTTTGGGTCCCGAGGGCTGGGGTGAGTTTCGGGTAGCTATCGGAGTGTGCAAAGTGGAAAAATCTGGTGTTTTTGATGATTTGTTGGTGTCTGGTGTAATACCCTTCGTGAACGCGGCCAAGGGCTAGCAAACGCGAAGGGCAATTATAGTGGCCTGGGATTTTACTCTACGCGAACGCGGAGCACTGGACAGTGATTCTACGCAAACGCGTCCCCAGGGGGGCGAACGCGTAGTGTTAGGCTGGGGTCTGGGGGGCTGGGTAGTTTGTTCTTCGCGAACGCGGCCCTATGCTCGCGAACGCGTAGGCCAGTGGAAACAAACCTACGCGAACGCGGCCAAGGACTCGCGAACATGTAGGTCAGGTTAGTCAACCCTTTGCGAACGCGATCAGGGGCCCGCGAACGCGAAGGGTATTTTTGCTCTGTTATTATAATACCCCAAAAATAGAACACCATACTGGATTTTCATAATTTTGACTTCTTTCTTCTTCTCCAAGCCCCATTGAAGACCTCCAAGCCATTTTTTCCTCCATAACCATTTGGGTAAGTGTTCCTAACACCAATTTCTTCCATTTTCCTTCCCTAATCACTATAACATAGGCCTAAACTCATGAAAACAAGGTAGAAATTAGGGAATTTAGGTAGGGTTAGGTTTTTGGGTGATTCAACCTCAATTTGGGGTCGAATCTTAAAACAAATTATATATTCTAACTCGTGATGGTATGGGTGATCGGGTTTTGGTCCGAGCCTCGTGTTTGGACCAAGCGGGCCCGGGGTCAAATTTTAGTATTTTGGGAAGAATAGAAGAAAATGTATAATTAGGCTTCATAATTAGTTTATTGAGTATTTATTGATGTTAATAGATCCATTATGTCTAGATATTATCGATTCGGAGTTAGATTCGAGAGGGAAGGCAGTATTAGAGGCCTGAGTTGCACTTTGGAGCCAAGGTAAGTGTTTGGCCTAACCTTAGCCTGAGGGATTAGGTATAGAGTCTTATTTTCTATGCGTAATTCATGTCCAACATATAGGCGGGGTGACGAGTGCCTATATGTTGCGGTCAAGCATGCCCGTGAGTCAATTGTGATGAATCATACCGTATTCTTAATATTCTCTGTACTATGTGTAATTGGTGATTTAGAAGTGATACCATGATATTGTTTCATGACATGGGGAGTTATTGTGTTATTTGTTTTAGTTGAGGCTTTCACTGTTGAAATTGTATTACGAATGTGAGGTTGGTTATAGTTGAGTCCCTTGCTGGGACGATAGAATTTTATTGAGTATTTCCATAAACTTGAGACTTCTTATTATTCATTTTCACATTATATTGTTGCTTTTATATTATTTATCGCACGAGGGGACATGTCGTGGTTATTGTTTATTATTTATCACACGAGGGGACATGCCGTGTTGATCATTTATTATCTATTGCACGAGGGGACATGCCGTGCTGATTGTTTATTATTTATCACACGAGGGGACATGCCGTGTTGATCGTTTATTATTTATCGCACGAGGGGACATGCCGTGGTGATTGTTTGTTATTTATCATACGAGGGGACATGCCGTGGTGATCATTGATTATTTATTGCACGAGGGGACATTCCATGCCGAGTGTTACTATTTATGCACGAGGGGACATTCCGTTCCGAGTGACTGTGAGATTATGCATGAGGGGACATACCGTGCCTTTTGCTGTTCATTATCTGTCCTAAGACGTTAAATTCTTGCTTTTACTTTTTACACTTTAGTTATTACCCTGTTCTACTGTGCTAGAATTTTGTTTCCCCTTTTACCCCCAACATGTTCTCCCCGTATCTGTCTTACTTGCTTATTTCCGTCGATATTTTCCTGTTATTATATAGAATTGCACAGGTACATATATTGTTGTCGGTCCTAGCCTCGTCACTACTTCGCCGATGTTAGGCTCGACACTTACTCAGTGCATGGGGTCGGTTGTATTGATGCTACACCTGCATTTCTTTATGTTGTGCAGACTACGCAGCCGGACCCGGTGGTCACTGACGGTCGGAGCATTCCATCAGTTCATACAGGAGACATCGAGGTAGACCCACAGACGTTCGTGGGCCTTGGCGTCACCTTCTGCCCTTCACTTTCAGCTTTGTCTTGTCTTATAGTTCAAAGACAGTCATATGTACTTATTTTCAGACCTTTGTTTTAGTAATCTCTTAGACAGTTCATGAGTATGTGACACCAGTTCTGCGATTTGTATATGGGTTTTATTTCAAAGTTGCTATATTATTTTTGGTAATTTGTTAACCTTCATATTGTTGACCATCGATGCCTTAGTTATCTTATTCGTTTTAGTTGTTAATGAGTTTTATTTAGTTCAAACGTTGGCTTGTCTAGCGGGTTCAACGTTAGACGCAGTCATTGCCCGAAGGTGGGATTTCGGGTCGTGACATCTGGGTTCCACGAAACTTTAACCCTATGTCTTTTGATTTATTCTATATCTACTTTAGATCTACAGTATTACGAAGCTTCTTTCTATGTTTTCTTTGAAAAACTTCCATCTTTAAACGATCTTTCAATTTAAAAAACTAGGGTTTCATAAACCCCTTTCAAAAATGATTTTTTGCTTCTCTTTTTTGTATTATTCTATGTATCTTTCTGTGATTTAATGACTGATTCAAGATGCCTTTCATTTTTGACTTTCGCTACTGAAAACCCTAAGTATTCCCTAAAACTCTTAATCTATCTGTGACTAATATGTTGTTTGAGCTTTTACTTCTCATAAATGTTATGTTCCTCTATGACTTCTATCTTGTTGTTGTTGTTAAGGTTCATTGCCTCTGTGTTTCTATTATGTTTAACCTCTATGTTTGTCTATGAACCTGTGTGATTCCTGTTTTTCCTAAGGTTTTCAATTTGTTATACTACTTGCCTAAGGTTTTCCCTGATTTTCGTGCTAGTCATTCCTTAAAACCTTCTACTGATTTTCAATGTTTCCTTACTTATGTGATACTTTCCTTGATTATACTTGATTCCCTGTGATTTTAATTGCATTCGAGATTGCCTCGACTAATTTTCATAATTAAAATAATACTTCGCCTTATGAATATGCTATCAGTTTTACTTTCCTTAATTATGTGTTATGTACTTGGCCTTTATTATATGCTTCATGATGTTACTACTCCTATTGGGGGGTAAAATCAGTTTATAGTTGATTCCTTTCCCTTATTTAAATCTGATTGTCCCGTTTGACTTGACTCCCTAATTAAAGGGAGTCCAGGTCTTTAATTGATACCTATTGAGTATTATTTCCATAATTATGTTAGACTAGTACTCCTTACCTTATTTCTTGATTCGTTTTCAGAATTATAAATACTCTACTCTCTTAAGCATAAGAAAAGACATACGAACACACACACACACACAAAGAACACTCATATTGCTCTGAACTCTCTCTTGTTTTCCTATACTTTCTCTCTAGCTTCTCTTATTGATTATTGGCTACTCAGTTGGCTGAAAGCCAAGACTGAGTAGCTTATTGCTACTTTGTTGTTTTGCATACTGCTGTCCTATTGCTCTACTTCTTTGGACCTTGATGTTCTATTCTCACTCTTGACTGGTATGTTTCTAGTTTATGTTTATACCATCCAACTCAATATGTTTCTATTTGTATTAAGGTTCGTGTTCTTTCTCGTATGCTTCTACTTATGGTTCTGCTGCTTGCCTTGCAATTAGCATATTTGCTTTGTCCTGAGATCTCTCCTTCCCTCTATGTTTAGCATGTCTACTTGTCTATGGGATTCCCCTTTCCTTTTAGTATAACATGTCTATTGCTTTCCTTGTATGATTCACTATGATTCTGCCTGATTCCTATGAAACTAGCCTACCTGTTTTATCTATGTGACTGCTCTTCCTCTTATTTCAGCATGTCCAGTGTTTTCTTATATGTTTTCTTCATGAATATGCCTGACTCCTAACACTATAAGCATGTATTCATGATACTTAGTTGCTATATAATCCTGAACCTGATGTGTTTCTCTATGTGATACTCCCCCCCAATCTAATATTGTTAAACTCTTAGCATGAATACATTTGTTATGGCTGTAACTATTTGAGTCTTGTGAGACTTCTCTGATGTTAACTTGGATGCCACTATGTTCTCACTACTTGTCCCCAACCCCCTTTCCCCTGCTTGTGTTTGCTTCCTGAACTATGTACGCTTTTCTGAGTTGTTTCTTTTCCTCCTCAAATTGGTTTATACAAACTCCTGTGTTGTTCTCTAAAGCTGTCTTTCAAAACAACTTGAGAAAAACCTTTTCAACTCAATTCTTTCAAAACTATAAGCACATCTCACTACTCTTAGTCTCTAAGTTCAGCCCCCTTCGTGTGAGCACTGCCTTGGGGACCATTTGAGTACCCATTGAACTCTGACACACAAGGTTGTCATTCCACACTGCACTTACTCATTCCTGGATAGGGAACTTGGGTTACAAAGGTCATGACATATGGCATGTTTGGATCTAGACTTGAGCCTACTATTAGGCTCCCTATAGTATAACTTCTTGATTTTCTTATTTACTTATGTAATTTGTGCAATGATGGTCTGTAATAATTAATTGTAAAAAACGACTCTGGTGTAGGATAGTGAAATGGGTGGGGTTATTCATGCTTAGTATAATTATGGGTAGAAACCATGCTATAGGATTTATTTTCCATATGTGCGCAATAGTCACCATGCTTAGGAGTACTTGCCATGCATGCATTAGAGAACATATTTTAGGCCTGTTTATTTCAGCATCTCTACCATACTCATGCTTATCTAGAAATCCTGTTCACATTTAAATAACAATAAAAGGACGTTATAATGTTACTGCCTCTGCAGTTTAATGATTACTACATCCAGAAATCCTATTTAAGGTTAAAAACATTAATTGTCAATATTTGCATTAGAGACCATGTTACCTTAGGATTTCATTCTTAGCATGTTCATGTTATCTATGCCAAACTCATGTGTTAAAATATACTGCATTGAACACTTAGAAACCATGTGCTAGGTTCATCAACTTAACAAATAACGCCTCTGTATGCTCTGTTTCAAGTCCAAAAAATGGGTTAATAAATGAATCTCGCTAAGAAATAGATTTTGACTGCTGAAAGCGTTCCTTGCATTTAGAAAAGCCTGCATAGGTGTGCATCATTCTACACTCTGCCTGCATTTAGATATCTTGTTTTAGGACCTGCATCCATACTCGTTTGAACATTCACTTCCTCGTTACGGCTAAGTTCAGAACAGATTCATCCTGCCTATTTACTATTTTCTAAAAGCTAAAACAGAGTAACTGGAGTATTTTTAACACGCATAGGCAAGCCTTAGGTACTTAGTTTATCAAAACTGGCAAAATACTGCTTCTGAAATTCAGTAATCATACTGTCTTGCTGTAGTATTCTCACTTAAACATCCTGCTTTAGGTTCTGAAATTCAAGACCTCATTTGTGTTTAAGTCCTGCTATTCATGTGTATAATTTGTGGAGGGATAAATGAGCCTCGTATCTGCTTCTGTGTGTTCCCCATATTTGCAGTCCTAACTGTTTTATTTGTCGCTTAGAATTTTGTCCTTTAAACCTAGAGGTTCAGCCTAGTACCTACCCTTTAGGAATAGTAGTCCTAGCCTCCTCCAGGACTGATAGGATGGGACGGGTAATAGCACGCAATAAGTTTTGTGACCAACACATATTTTAAATACCTTCGTGGGGTGGGAATGGGTAGAATATGGATATGATGACCGGTGCGCTAATACCACGTGTAGCTCGGCCTATCGGGTATTGCATTGATGTGATCCGTATTTCTTTAAACGTAGGACATTTTCTGAAATGTTTATTTTTGATCTCTTTCAACTTTTAGTAAAAACTCCTATACTTGTTTGAAATCCCCTCTTATATGAGCCTTGCTTGTTATTTGTTTATTATCCGAATTCACGAAACCATTTGGCCGGGACCCACAATTGTGGATCCTGAGGGGTGCCTAATACCTTCCCCTTGGGATAACTTCAAGCCCTTACCCAATCACTGGTAACGCAAACTAGTTTCATGAGTTAATTACTCAAGGTGACCTAACGCACCATCAAAAATCGTTAGGTGGCGACTCTTCCTTTAAACTTCTTCCTTTTAAAGGAGTTGTCCAAAATGTCATAAACCCGATTTCTCCGCACTTAAGGTTGGGGAAAAAAGGGGGCGGGACAACATGGCGACTCTGCTGGGGTTATACCTAGGATTTTACCATTACAAATCGTTTCGTGAATTTGGACCTTTTGTTTAATGCTTGCACCCTTTCCTCTTCCCCGTTACATGCCATTAGATTGTTTTTACCTCTTTCGAGTATTTATTTCCCATCAACAAACTAACATGTCTCTTTGCTTTCTTTTGTAACTGCTTTCTTCATTACACTGTCGCATTTCTTTCTTTACCGCTTTCCTCAACATGCAAATACATGCCTACCTGTTTAAATGCTTATTTATTGCATATCATGCTCAACATTCATATTCCACTCGTGCCAAACAAAATACTATAACAACGCTTACAATGAGTGGTTGTGCTATTCCTATACTATTTATAAAGACCCGTGAAATTTCATGTCTAAAATAATGCCCAAATAGGTCCTCGTGTTGTACAACTGTGGAAATTCTTAAGATGGACTTATTTTGAGTTAAAAGTACCCCGGGATTTGAAAGAAAAAGTTTTCCAAAAATTGTGTTGTTATGCGACGCACTATGCGATCGCATAATGTGTATGCGGACCGCATAATGGTCGCATACCTGGGCAGACTTCATCCCAAATTAAGGACAACTATGCGATCCAGAACGCGATCGCATTTTGGTTATGCGAACCGCATAGTTGTCGCATTCTTGCCCATTGGTTTTTTGTGAGGTAGGTTATGCGACGCACTATGCGATCGCATAACGTGTATGCGGACCGCATAGTGGTCGCATACCTGCACAGTGTGTTTTTAGTTTTGGCCCATCTTGAGGGCAATTCTGCTACCAGTCTGCGGACTGCATGTCAGGAATGTGATCGCATTCCGTGTCAGGGCTCCTAATTTGTAATTTTAAAACCCGACCCCCCTGTTCAATAAAACACCCCTCCCCTTCATTTTTAACCATTTTCTGACTAATAATAGAGAGAGAAAAAGAGAGTTCTTGAGAGAAAGGGTTTCAACATCATCCATTTGGTTTCCACAATCACTCAAGCCCGGGAATTATCGACTTATTGTCTTCTTCACTTAAAGAGGTAAGTCCCCACCCCATTTCCCTTAAATTTCCAGACTTTGGTTAATAAGTAGAACTCCCTTCAAGGAGTTCTTGAAGATAAAAGAGAAAAACCTTGCATGCATGTCCATTAATTATCGCAATCTAGTAAAAGGAAGTGGGGTAGGGTTAATATTCACAAATAAGGGGTTAGAAATCTAAGGGGTCATATAGCATTCGATAAAATGCCTAAGCCAGTTCGAATTGTGTTCGTGATTCCCAATTCTAAGATGAATGTGTTGCATTATGAATTAGATTGACGTTGCTTGACGGTCGGTGATTTGTGAAAGAAATTAAAAGGGGAAAATTCGACACAAGGTATGTATGGCTAATTTTAACCTTTGTAGAATCTTCTTGTTGGTGTTCGAGCATATGGTATGTGTACTTTGTTTAAGATTATGTGAATTGATTGTTATAATGTGTTGAGACGTAAGATTCTATTCTCAGATTGTCCTAGCTAATTGCCATACCACCATGCTATGTAAGGTTGTGAAAATGGTGATTCCTTGCGCTTACTCTATCACGTGCAAAGCTCGTTAACTGTTGAATACCTCGGTATGAAAGGATGTACTACCAAACGAAAGAAATGATAACGAATCGAATTGTTTAATGTATCTAAGTGAGCTGATAACGAATTGAATTGTGTAGTAAATAATGGAAAGGAAACGTGGATAACTAATTAGATTTATGTTGATGGCATACTGTATATGATTCACTGTTGGATAAAGATTTATGTGGCCGTGATTTCGTATGGTTATTTGGTTGTTACGAATAAATATCCTTGATGATGAGAATCTTTGTGATTGAATTGTTGGTTGATGTTTCTATTAAATGCATTGTTGAACGTATTAAAGGGCTAAAGGTTGTGTAGCGAATGATGAATGTAAATATGGACTGATTTTATTGAGTTAAATGATTGTGGCAACACCATATATGAATTACTGATTGGTAATGGTCATGGTGCCTTGATTTCACATAGTTGTTGGTTTATATGAACTTATGTTCTTCATGATGAAGATCCTTGTGATTTAAATTGGTGGTGATTATTGATTGTCCGGTGGGATCGGGTTGCACGCCGCAACACGGAGTAATAAGGGGGGACGAGGTAATAAGTGTGAGATAAGGTGATAAGGGTGGTCGAGGTAATAAGGATAGATTGTGATTATAATCACTATTGAAATGAAAATCTATGAAACTCTTGAATATGGAGGTGTTGAAAAATAAAAGGGGAATCTATGAAACTCTTGAATTTGGTTATTTCGATTTATGTGCAATGCTTGTTGGATTCTATTAACTGTCTCTTATCTGTGTACTGCTTGATTGTACTTGGGGTAAAGTTTGTTCATACATACTAGTACTATTCCACAGTACTAACGTCCCTTTTGCCGGGGGCGCTACATCTTTTATATGGATATAGGTTGTTCCATAGCAGGTAGCTCAGCTCGCCGTTAGTGGTGCCTCCTCTTCATCTCCTCAGCAGTTGGGGTGAGCTCCTCTTCTCCTCGTGGCCGTGTGTGTATTATGCCACCCTCTTTTGCTTATGTTGTAAAGGTATAGTCGGGGCCTTGTTACCTGCAAGTTATGTAAAATCCCCTGTATTCGTAGAGGCTCTGTAGACATGATGTGGGTGTATATATGTATTTTTGGGTAGTAACTGTACGTACTCGGAAACCGTGGTTCATGTTAGGAACTTATGTTTGTACCTTGTATGTTTGGATAAGAATCGTTGAAATGCTGAAAGAGGAAAAATGAAATTATGTTGTAAAATGTACTTTGAACCTTAATTCGGCTAACTCACATGAAATAATGTATGTATGAACGTGGGGTAATACGTTGGGCAGGAAAGGCAATCCAGGTCCGCTTGACTGGGTTCATACGGTTAGGCGCCAGTCTCGTCCCTCGATTCTGGGGCGTGACAAACACGGTATCAGAGCCTAAGGTTTTAAAAGTGTCCTAGGATGTCTCAGAGCCGTGTCTAGTAAAGCCCTTCTTATCGGTGTGTTGTCGACCACATCTATAATTAGGGGGCTGCATGGACATTTAGGAAAATACCCTTTCATTGTTACTCTGTATTGTGCGATGGAGTGAAAGGTGAGAATGTCTTTATCTAATTTGTGTGTTGTCCTAATTTTCAGTAAGTGGCACCCAAGAAGAGAGCTCGACTGGGCCTAGAGGCCAATGTCACCCCTAGTGTGGCCATACATCCTTTATCTGATGGTGCGGGTGAGAATGATTCCCCGACCTTGAATATGCCGGACTCTTCCGTGCTAGGCCAGTATATCCCTATTCCTGCTCCAGCGGAGGGTACTGAAATCACTCCCGCTGATGTTCCTGATCCTTCTTCAGTTCCAGCTTCCGGTCCCAGTATTTCTGATGGGGACCTCAGGGGGGTTATTCAGATGTTGACTTAGTTAGTGGCCTCCCAGGCCCAAAGATCTCAGGCTTCCCCTGCGTCCTCTAGCGAGCAAGGGGATTCTTCGGGTTCTAAGGTCAACCAGTTTCTGCGGTTAGCCCTTCCAGAGTACACAGGCACCGACCCAGAGGCCGATCCTCAAGATTTTATAGATGAAATGTACAAGACTCTCCGGGTTATGAAGGCTACTGAAACAGAGGGAGTTGAGTTGGCTTCCTATCATCTAAAGGGAGCAGCATATTCATTGTTTGAGATGTGGGAGAGTTCCCGTGGAGAGGGGAGCCCTCCGGCGAGGTGGGTCGAGTTCGTAGGTGCTTTCATGGATCATTTCTTGCCTACCGAGACTATGGCAGCCCGTGCTGCAGAGTTTGAGGTCCTTAAGCAGGGCCACATGAGTGTGTGGGAGTACCATATGGAGTTTGTGCGCTTGTCAAAGTATGCTACCCACATGATGCCGACTATGGAGGCCGGAGTTTGTCGGTTTGTTCGGTGCTTTGGTCCCTTTGTTGTCAATGAGGCTGCTACAGCTTCTTTGCATTCGGATATGAACTATGGGAAGATTTTGGGTCTTGCCCCGGCTACGGAGGATCGAAAATTGAAGATAAGGTCAGAGAGAGAGAGAGAGTAGTAGTAGGGCCTGGTCAGCGGGCAACCCTGGGAGCTCGGTTGGAGGTGGGAGATCAACCCTTGGGAGAGGGTCATTAGGACAATCTCAGTTCTATGCTCAGTCCTCAGCCATAGCACCGCCTTAAGGGCACAATTATCAGTAGGGAGGTCGCTTTGGGCCCGGTTCAGATAGAAGGAGGTTCCACCAGTCAGGTCGTTATGGTGGGAGGTTTCAGCAGCAGTGGAGGGCCCCATGCCCTAGGTGTGGGAGGTTCCATTCTGTTCCATGTTACTTGGATATTCCGGTATGCTTCAGATGCGGAGTAAGAGGTCATACCCAGTGGAATTGTCGTGTGCCCAGTCAGGGCACGGGTAGGGGCACTGCTCAGCCGTCCGGTTATTCAGCCGCTACATCTTCAGCACACCCTCCAGCTCCAGCAGGGGGCAGTGCAACTAGGGGTAGAGCACGGGGTCAAGGGGGACCCAGTCGGTTCTATGCCTTGAGTGGTCGCCAGAGTGCGGAGGATTCTCCAGATGTTGTCACAGGTATTTTGTCGGTGCAAACGCTTAATGTTTATGCTATTATTGATTCGGGGTCCTCTTATTCATATGTTACTCCATTTATTGCTTCGGGTTTTGGGATAAAACCCGAACAACTTCTTGAGCCGTTCTCAGTATCGACTACAGTTGGTATTCCATTACGGTCGTGCGAGTTTATAGGAATTGTGTTGTCACGGTGTGTGGTCGAGATACCACGACCGATCTTATTGAATTAAAGATGTTAGATTTTGATGTTATCATGGGAATGGATTGGCTTTACTCGTGCTTTGCGAAACTCGACTTCCAAACAAGAATTATGAGGCTCAAATTGCTTAACGAGCCCGTCATTGAATTGAAAGGGAATGATGTCATGCCGAGAGGTAGGTTTATTTCCTATCTTAAGGCCTCCAAAATGATCAGGAAAGGATGCATCTATCATTTGGTCCGAGTTGTGGACACCACCTCAGAGGTGCCTGCTCCCGAGTCCGTGCCGGTTGTGAATGGATTTCTGGAAGTGTTTCCGGATGAGTTACCTGGGATTCCGCCAGATAGAGAGATTGATTTCGGGATTGATGTATTGCCAGATACGCACCCAATATCTATTCCACCGTACAGAATGGCGCCATCAGAATTGAGAGAGTTAAATGAGCAATTGAAAGATCTATTAGAAAAAGGTTTCATTTGGCCAAGTGTGTCGCCTTGGGGTGCACCAGTTCTTTTTGTCAGAAAGAAAGATGGATCGCTTCGAATGTGTATTGATTATCGGCAACTCAACAAGGTCACCATTAAGAATAAATATCCACTACCTCGGATAGATGATTTGTTCGATCAGTTGCAAGGTGCTAGGTTCTTCTCAAAGATTGATTTACGGTCAGGGTACCACAAGTTAAAGAACAGGGAGCAGGATATTCCTAAGACCGCCTTCAGGACTCGTTATGGGCACTTTGAATTGTTGGTCATGTCTTTTGGGCTAACCAACGCCCCAGCAGCTTTTATGGATTTTATGAACTGGGTTTTCAATCCGTTTCTTGACTCCTTCGTGATAGTTTTCATTGATGATATCATTGTTTATTCGCGAAGTCAGGAAGATCATGCTAATCACCTCAAGGAAGTTCTGCAGACTCTTCATCAGCACCAGTTGTATGCAAAGTTTTCAAAATGTGAGTTTTGGCTAGAGTCAGTCATCTTTTTGGGCCATGTTGTTTCTAGGGAAGGGATTCAAGTTGATCCCCAAAAGATTGCAGCAGTAAAGGATTGGCCTAGACCAACGACCCAGATAGAGATTCGTAGTTTCTTGGGTCTAGCTGGGTATTATCGGAGATTTGTGGAGGGATTCTATACTCTCGCCTCCCCATTGACTAAGCTGACGCAGAAAGTAGTTAAGTTTCAGTGGTCCGATGGTTGTGAAAAGAGTTTTCAAGAATTGAAGTTGAGATTGACTTCGGCACCAGTGTTAACCTTGCCAGAAGATTCGGAGGGATTCGTGGTTTATTGTGATGCTTTGAGAGTTGGTTTGGGTTGTGTGTTGCTGCAGTGTGGTAAAGTTATAGCGTATGCTTCAAGACATATCAAGAATCATGAGAAGAATTATCCGACACATGATTTGGAGCTCAAAACGGTTGTGTTTGCATTGAAACTTTGGCGGCATTATCTTTATGGGGTCCATTTGGACGTGTTCACTGACAGCAAGAGTCTTCAGTACCTATTCAAACAGAAGGAGTTGAATTTAAGGCAGCGAATTGTAACGACCCGGTCTGTCGTTACGCAGTATACACATCTATTCCTTTATTTCTATCTTGTAGTAGCTCGGTTAGACTGTTCATGGAGTATTAGGGTTGGTTGGTTCGGGTTCGGAGTGAAAATAGAGTGGATTGAGACACTTAGTCTCTAACAAGAGCTTTAGAGTTGGAAAAGTCAACTCGGAGTTGACTTATTGGTAAATGAACTCGGAATGTGGATTTTATGGTTCCGATAGCTTCGTTAGGTGATTTGGGACTTAGGAGTGTGTTCAGGATATTTTTAGGATGCCCGGTGTAGACTTAGGCTTGAATTGGCGAAGTTAGTATTTTGGCGAATTCCGGTTGATAGGCGAGATTTTGATCCGAGGGTCGGAATGGGATTCCGAGAGTTGCTGTAGCTTCGTTAGGTCATTTTGGACTTGCCCGCAATATTTCAGGTCATTTGGAGATTTTTGGAAATCATATGCTTGAATTGGATGAGAATTTATGGTTTTGATGTTGTTTTTGGTGTTTTAATGGATCGACTAAGTTTGAATAACCATGTTGGATATGTTGGTAAGTTTGGTTGGGGTCCCGAGGGGTTCGGGTTTGAGTTCGGACGTTAAACGAAGGAATTGTGACTTGATATGCAGCTGAAGCTGCTACTGCTGGTGTGATCGCACCTGCGATGATTGGGCCGCAGGTGCGGACATCGAAGGCGCGATAGTGAAGTCGCAGGGGTGGAAATTCATCGCAAGGGCGGAAGAAAGGTTGCACCTGCGAGGTCGCAGGTGCGGGGGATGGATTCGCAGGCGCGGACTCTGAGAGTTAAGTGAAGGGTCGCAGGCGCGGTAAATATGTCGCCCCTGCGGGCCCGCCGTTGCGGTAAAGCGATCGCAGGCGCGGAGCCTGGGCGTTTAAGTGACTTTCGCAGGTGCGGTTAAAATGTCGCGCCTGCAGAGTCGCAGGTGCGGGAAATATACCGCTGTTGCAGAAATGTCTGGGCAGAACTATAAAAAGGCAGCCTTCGCGAAATTTGTTCTCTTTCACCATTTTTACACACGGGTTGAAGGTTTTGAAGGCATTTGAAGAGGGATTTCGTTGTTTCTTCAAGGAGGCATAGAAAACTCGTTATGCTGTGCATTAAGAACGATTTGAGGTTGAAATCATGGGTAAAAACAGTAGAAAAATGGTGGTTAGGGCTTGGGTTTAAGAGAGGAAGAATGGGGGAATTGGAGGACCATTTGAGGTCCGATTTTTGTGTTCTTGGTATGGTTAGACTCGGGAAAGGATAAGGGACCTAGTGTTGTGAAAATTTCTGACTTTCGAGACGTGGGCCTGAGGGCCGAGTTTTGACCAAATTCGGGATTTTGGTATTTTTGCTAAATTTTGATTTGGGGATTGTTCCCTAGCACATTGTGACGCCATGTAATTAATTATTGATAGATTTGGAGCATTTGGAGGCTGATTCTCGAGGAAAGGGCCAGGCCGAGTAGAGTTGAGCCGGTTTCGAGGTAAGTAACGGCTTCAACCTTGGAACTGAGGGGTTCAAAACCCCAATGTACATGCTAATTGATGATAGTTACTATGATACACTCGCCAAGTGACGGGCATATGAGTGTTGGTTGATTTGTTGTGGCCCGGCTTATCCCCAGGCACGGTTTAACTGTTATTCCATCATGATATCGGTACTGTGAACGCTATTAATGCGTAGAAACTAAAAGTAACATAACAAGTATAAATGATAAGACTTCATGTCTATATGTGGAGACCGGAAAGGGTCCGTTACTGTTATTTCTATTGTGAACTTTACTTGTGCATACTCAGTCTTGTTATTATACACGTATTCGTATTTCAGTCTCAGAATTCATTTATTTATCATGCATTGCCATTGTTTGGGCTGTTACATAATGAGAGTATTGTGAGGAGACTGGTAATTCTTACTGAGTATGGGCCTAGAGCCAAATATTGAGATGACATACCCTTCGTGGGATTGATATATATATACCGCTTGGGCCATATCCTTGGCGGCCCCTCCGGAGTCTTTACACCCCCAGTGAGCGTACATATATTGAGGGATGGAATTCTCTGGACATGGATTTGTCCGAGACATGACACATAGAGGGATGGATTTCCCTGGCACAGAT
>ML269928.1:10190-26403 GCA_005239495.1 Nicotiana undulata
CTGACGTTCGCTGTCCCATCCCTCTTTTCCTTATTTTTCCTCCTGTATTAGAAATTGGAAACTTAAAACTTCAGTATTATTTCTCAGTTGTATTGATGTTAGTAGCTCATGACTGCGTGACTCCAGATCCTAGATTGATTGTTGGAGCTTATTTCTTCTGTTAGACTGTTTTAAATGATTAAAATGTCCGTATTTCTATGAGTTGAGCCAAAAATGAGTAAATTTCTCTAGTAAATGAATTGAGTATTGTTGTAATGGTTGGCTAGCCTGGTTCCACGACAGGCGCCATCACAACCCGGATGCGGGTCGTGACAGGTGTGTTTTTGGTTGAAGGGTCTGTAAGAGGTGCTGATGGTTGGAGGCAGCTGGAATTGGAGAAGGATGGGGGTCGCCGGCGATTTCCCGACGGATTCCAGGCGGCGGCGGCTGGGAGGGGTTCTAAGGTTTTTGTCCAAGTTTTTTTTTTGTGTCTAGGTTCAAGTGTGTTGAAGGTTAGGGAGTCTCTCTTAGGGTCTGTGTATTGAAGAAGGTTGTTATATATGTGTCTCTTAGGTTAGAGAAAATGAAGAAGGGTAGGATTTTTAGGGTAGTGGGTATGGGCTAAGGCTATTTGGGCCAGAGGGTTAATGGGTTAGGTCCGATTTGGGCTAAAAAAAATATAATATATTTATAAAATATAGGAATCACTCTTAATTAATTAACCTATACTATTAAAATAAAATTAGATATTGAAAGCGAAACTATTTTTGTATTTGTTTTCTAATTTTTTGTGATAAAATTAAGTAAAAGAGCTAAAACTAGTTAAAATAACGATATTAGGCCTAAACTAAATATTTAAACGCTAAAAAGTATAATATCTCAGGGAGGG
Source organism: Nicotiana undulata (assembly GCA_005239495.1). NCBI lineage: Eukaryota > Viridiplantae > Streptophyta > Magnoliopsida > Solanales > Solanaceae > Nicotiana > Nicotiana undulata. The sequence goes on from ML269928.1 coordinate 11,059, forward strand.
TCAAAAATTACGCGTCTACAGTTTCCCCTCTTTGAATGGAAACACGAAGTGTTTTCAGACAAAGAACGACAAGACAAGTTTTTTGACCCGACCCTTATTTAGAGAGACCAAAAACTTAAAGAAAAGGAGAATGTGACTGAGCCCTGGTATCTGAGCTGCCTACATATCCTTGGCAATAAAGGAATCATGCCACGTGTAGTTCAGAAGTAGGAAGAGTGATGGAGTATATCGAGGTGGAGTATCGAGTGGGGGTGCCGTTCCGTCGAGGTTCCGGTCTGCGACCCTGTTATTACATCAAAAATTAAAAATGAAAAAGACTAACTAAACCGTTCAACTATGAGTTACAAGATTCCTATCTATAAGTCTTCTAAAGCTTGATCTTGAGTCTTGAAGGGTTTTCATGCAGACTTTAAATTTGAACCTTGGCGCTTGCTAGTTGCAGGTGCTGATTTATTCTTCCACGGCTTCGACGAAGCATGACGGGGCATGCAAAACTTGTGACTCAGTCATGTCTTGAGCAATCCATATCTTGTCTCCGCTTCTGCACTTGGATACTTCTTTTTTGTTTTTCTTCTTTTATTCCAGATTGAGACTACTTCTGTTGATCATCTCGTATTGTCGACTCGCATTCTTGGGCGAGCTTCTGCTGTTGCTAATGCGAATCTAATTCTGAAATGGGTTCCCTTGTTTTCCAGGTGGATGCCTGATTGCCGAGACTTGGACTGCATTCCCTTGTTCTCCAAGTGGGCGCCTTATTGCCAAAAACTTGAACTGCATTCCCTTATTCTCCAGGTGGGCGCCTGATTGCCAAAAACTTGAATTGTATTCCCTTGTTCTCCAGGTGGGCGCCTGATTGCCAAAACTTGAACTGTATTCCCTTGTTCTCCAGGTGAGCGCCTGATTTCCACAACTTGAAACTGCATTCCCTTGTTCTCCAGGAGGGCGCCTGATTTCCAAAACGTTAATTGTATTCTCTTGTTCTCCAGGTGGGCGCCTGATTGCCAAAACTCGAAACGGTATTACCTTGTTCTCCAGGTGGGCGCATGATTGCCAAAATCTTGAATTGTATTCCTTTGTTCTCCAGGTGGGAGCCTGATTGCCAAAACTCGAACTGTATTCCCTTGTTCTCCAGGTGGGCACCTGATTACCGAAACTTGAAACTGCGTTCCCTTGTTCTCCAGGTGGGCGCCTGATTGCCAAAACTTTAACTATATTCCCTTGTTCTCCAGGTGGGCGCATGATTGCCAAAACTCGAGTTGTATTCCCTTGTTCTCCTGGTGGGCGCCTGATTGCCAAAACTTGAACTATATTCCCTTGCTCTCCAGGTGGGCGCCTGATTACCAAAAACTTGAACTGTATTCCCTTGTTCTCCAGGTGGGCGCCTGATTTCCAAAACTTGAATTGTATTCCTTTGTTCTCCAGGTGGGCGCCTGATTACCAAAAACTTGAATTGTATTCCCTTATTCTCCAGGTGGGCGCCTGATTGCCAAAATCTCGAACTGTATTCCCTTGTTCTCCAGGTGGGCGCCTGATTACCAAAAACTTGAATTGTATTCCCTTATTCTCCAGGTGGGCGCCTGATTGCCAAAACTTGAGACTGTAGTCCCTTGTTCTCCAGGTGGGTGCCTGATTGCCAAAACTTTAACTGTATTCCCTTGTTCTCCAGGTGGGCGCCTGATTGCCAAAACTTGAGACTGTAGTCCCTTGTTCTCCAGGTGGGTGCCTGATTGCCAAAACTTTAACTGTATTCCCTTGTTCTCCAGGTGGGCGCCTGATTGCCAAAAACTTGAATTGTATTCCCCTGTTCTCCAGGTGGGCGCCTGATTTTCAAAACTTGAAACTGTATTCCCTTGTTCTCCAGGTGGGCTCCTGATTTTCACAACTTGAAACTGTACTCTCTTGTTCTCCAGGTGGGTTCCTAATTACCAAAACTTGAAACTGCATTCCCTTGTTCTCCAGATGGGTGCCTGATTTCCAAAACTTTAACTGTATTCCCTTGTTTTCCAGGTGGGCGCCTGATTGCCAAAATCTCGAACTGTATTCCCTTGTTCTCCAGGTGGGTGCCTGATTACAACAACTTGAACTGCATTCCCTTGTTCTCCAGGGGGGTGCCTGATTACAACAACTTGAAACTGTATTCCCTTGTTCTCCAGGTGGGTGCCTGATTACAACAAACAGACAAACAAAGAAACTTTCTGCCCCAGTTTGGTATCTGGGCACACCTGTGAATGTTAATCGAATCATGTTACCCAAAATATCTAAGAATTTAAACTAAGTCCCATTATCCAAGAGGGTCCTGAAAATTTCAAATTGAATCTCATCTTAAGAATGAAAAGTTTAAAGCCAACTATATTTCCTCAAAGTAGAGCTTATGCTAGATCTTGTTACTCATGGATGTTTTGAATTTTAACTAAGTCCCATTGTCCAGGAGGGTCCTGAGAACTTCAAATTAAATCACATTATCCAGGTGGGTCCTGAGAACTTGAAAACTAAATCTCATTATCCAGGAGGGTCCTGAGAGCATAAAATTAATCCTTGAAAATTTGAAATCAAATCCCATTATCCAGGAGGGTCCTGAGAACTTAGAATGTACTTACCTGAGCCGGGCTCTCTTCCTGGAGGATCTCTGTAGAAAGAACAAAATTCCTTGCCCCTGAATCATGCTTTCCTCATGGAGGGTCCCTGCAAATCGGAAAAATTTTCTGGCCCCTGTTTCAATCAAAGAAAACTTTATCATTTTGAAAAATGTGGTGGTTAGTTTGTGGCATTCTTGTTGAAGATGGCCTTCCCACTATCGTGCTTTGTTCTAACTGGCTGCTTTGAACTGGACGAGAATTTGTTTGACTTTCTGACTGAATCTCAACTAGAGGACCCTGAAAGACCCGAATGACCTGCACTCGAACTGCTATTTTACATTTATGTCCTTCTCATTTGAACCTCTGCATATTCTACAACATTCACAAACCACTCGACCATTTGAACTTTCGCTAACACCTTATTTTCTATTTTTTCATTGTGCTTTTCTGGTATGTTTTGGCCTCACTTTGCTTTGTGCAATTTCAGAATTTGGTAGTAAGCTTTGGAATCCTTCTTGCTTAAACAAGGCTGACATTGATAAAGCTTTAGAGAAATAAACCCAAACGAAATGAAATGCAATGACTTAGAGAATTAGGAATAAAGAAGAAAATTCGAAACAGGATGACTTTTTGTGGGAGAAAAGGGAAAAGAGACTTATCTGAGTGAGGCGGATGGCACCAATGATCATGACATGCATTTCAGATTAATAAGCCCAGCCTGTTCAACCAATCAAATTTCAGTTGTCATACCTTGTGCCCAGGATCTTCATAACCCAATCTCTTCGCCAAGTCCCTGACCTTGTTCGGTTTACGGTGCCCTAAGGGGTTTTCACCGACAGGCCTCTCTCATTTGTTCATCTCTCAACTCACTGTCGCCCACGGTGCCAGTGAAGGTTTTCACCAATAAGACTCTCATTTTTGATTTCTCACTGCTTACCATCGCCTTATGGTGCCCGTGAGGGTTTTCACCAATAAGACTCTCTCGTTTATAATTTCTCTCAGCTTACCATCGCCTTACGGTGCCCGTGAAGGTTTTCACCAATAAGACTCTCTCGTTTATAATTTCTCTCAGCTTACCATCGCCTTACGGTGCCCGTGAAGGTTTTCACCAATAAGACTCTCTTATTTATTTGTTTTCCTTTGTATGGCACGAAGTGTTGCCCCTGGTGTGAATCATACCTCTGTCTCGCTTGACTTGGCACTCTCAAATATTGGTCGGAAGGTCTTTCTTTGGACCGTAATGCAAGCTTTTGGATGGGGTTAGAAAGAAAGGATGGCTCAAAACAAATCGAGTGGGTTTACAATTACAACTTTTGGAATCATATCTTTTATATAGCCACAACTTCTGCCCCAGTTTCTTTGCTTGGGGCTTTTGAATTTTATTTGGATGGGACCGAACTGTGAGGCTGCCTACGTATCCTTAAAAGGAATCAGATCGAACGTAGTTCATGTCATAGGAATTGATTTATTGTTGTTACTTTTCTCTTTTTCTCTTCTTTCTCTCTTTTTTTTTCCTTTTCTTTTCTTCTTTTTTTTTCTTCTTCTTTCTTTTTTTTATTTTTCATTCCTTTCTTTCTCTTTTTCTTTTATCTTTTCCTTTTTTCCTTCTTTATTTACCTTTTGTGTCCGTGTTTCTGAACTTTGCTACTGATTCCAAAAGAGGGGTATGAAAGAAAATAAATAAGGCTCAAAGGGGTAACAAAGGGTAAAGTGTTTAGATAGCAGAATAAAATGCCTTCGTCATTCCAATCTTCAAAACATGCCAAGTACAAACAAACACAATTTAAACCAAAGAAATCACACATAATATCTTTTGACTGCATCAGAATTGATATCCATATCTACACATTTGCCTTCTATATCTATTAAATACAAAGTACCATTGGACAACACTCTCGTTACGATGAACGGCCCTTGGGGCGAACTTGCCTTTTGCTTCAGCCTGATGTGGAAGAATGCATTTCAACACTAACTGATCTAACACAAACTGTTTGAGAGACACTCCCTTGTTGTATGCTCTCATCAACCTCTTGATTTCCCAGACTAATCGCCTTAGTTTCACTCAATTCAAGCTCCAGGTTATCTTAGAATGCGTGAACCTTTACTTGTTTCCTCAAATGCATCCTTATCACATTCAAAACCGTGTTTCATTATTCCATGATTAGATTGGCTTTCAAGATCTGGCTAAAAACTCCGCACGCATGTCATGTCATTAGAACTGGCCTGAAGAGAACTATATACAAGAAAAGAACTAAACAGAGATTGCAAATAACAAAAACAAAATTTCATTTGACCAAAGGATGGCAGGGTTTGAACAATACCGAAACAAACCTAGATGACAGACTCAGAGACACAAAACTAACTAACAAGACTCCTAAAGATAAGCAAAAGAGGACAGAAGGATTTGAATCACCAAAACAAACAAGTTAAAATCTGGATTACAACCCCGAAATAACCAGACAACAGAAAAGATGTCAAAACGAACTGCCAAGACTCCTTCCCAACTAGGAAATGTGGTGCATTCTAATTACTAAGCTCGAGATCTTATCCACTGAGTTGCACATCAAAATTACTGGGAACCTCACCCACTTCAATCACATTGTCTTAACCAAGTGGCTCATTGAGTCATTTGAGGTGGTTTTGGGGGGTGGAGTGTGAAACGGTTGTGGGGAGAGATCAGCTGCAGTGGGAATCTGGATTTGTGATAATGGCGGAATGGTGACAAAGCTTTCAGAGTAGTTAGTGGGGTACAATGACGGAGGACACCCACTAATCCAGGCTTGGTATATTTCAGCCATATGTCCCTTCAACTTTAGGACCTCTTCTTTCAACTCAGATTCTGATTCAACAATCCCCGTGGGCGGGTCAACAACACATGTGTCCAAGTCTTTGCCAGTCATGGCTACCTAGCTATTTGACCTTGTATTGTACGGATGACTCACCACAAACTAACCACCCTCTGTTATGATAATAATTAAAATACCACAGAGAAGCAAAACAAAGCCAACATGTTAGCGTTAGGGCATTTATCAGATAAAATATCACGTTGTGTGTAATGCACCTAGCAGCAATTAATGGTTCATGAATGGCTTCGAGGGTCACAAGGTCATTTGGCATCATCCCAATTCATGAATTTCAGCCTCCTCTTTTCTTTCATTTCTAGCACTTCTTGACTTGCTCATTTTCCTTCCTATCTTTTCTTTCTAATTGTCACACCTCCTTTTTCCCGAAAGGGATAGGGGAGTTTTTCCAATTTAAGTGACATAATCGAAATGGGATTATTTACTTTATTAAGAGTCGCCACTTGGGATAATTTTATGGTGTCCCAAGTCACCAGTTATATTAAATCCCAAATCGAGGAACGTTTGACTCCGTTTAAAGTTTGCGAAACCAGAAGACCGGGTAAGGAATTCTGTGAACCCAAGAGAAGGTGTTAGGCACTCCCGAATTCCGTGGTTTTAGCACGGTCACTTAGCAATTTATACTTGGCTTGTTTTATCTAATGATTTATTTTAGGACCTATGTTTATTTTACCTTTTACCGCTTTTAATCACTTGATTATTCGTGATTATGGAATTATATTGAAAAGAGTCACGCGTACGTGTACTCGTTTTATTTGGCGCGTCAAAAATCATGTCACGCATACGTGCACACAATTAGTTACCACTTTATTAACTAGGATTGTTCGGCCAAAGTCGCGTAAACGCATACTTCGGTTTTTTTATTTTGGAAGTCACAACTATGTCACGCAAACGTATACATAATCGCGATAGATTATTTAATTAAGAGCGCGCTTAAAGCATTCTATGTAGATGAATTATTTTCCTAATATTTGAAATTACTGGAGGTCATAATTCATGGATGTTTAACGGGAGAGTGTAGGATTCAATACTAAAGGGTTATTAAACTTATTTAAGAGAAATGTTTGAAATTTGTGAGAGTAATTTGAACTAAACCTTAGAAATATAATAACAGAAGTTAGAAATGGCTTCAGTAATGATTATAGTCAAGTGAAACATTTGTCTGGAGTTAAAAATCTAAATGGGGTCTAAGCTCTTTCAGAAAATTATGTCCCTGCTTTCATAAAAGAAAAATGAAGTTTTAAAATTAGGATATGACATGAAGAAAATTTTTATATTTGGACCATATCTTTTCATATGACGTGCCTTATTTGCTAAAGGTGCAAAAAGTACTATAAAAGAATTATTTGCTTTTTGGACGTCTAATTTTCAGTTGCTTTTCTATTTTTGTTTGTACGTAGTTTTCATATTTCCTTCCTGCTTCTTTAGGTGACTTGTGCAATTTATGGTATTGATCATGTCCCAGCACTTGATATTTTAAGAAAATTAAAGTCCAGAAATAGACTAGTGATTGGCACCATTTTGAGACCTTTCAGCTTTGAAGGACCAACGCGTTATGGATTTATCTTTGAAATGGGTTCTATATGTATAAACCTGTTTTATTCGGCGCGCTAAAAATTATGTCGCGTGTACATAATTAATAATACTTATTATTCATTAAGATTGTTTGGTCAAGGTCGCACGAACGCATACCTTGATCTATATTGGGAGTTATAATTACGTCACGCGAACGTGTACATAATCACAATTGAGATTAACTAAGGTCATGAAATATGAAATTTTTGTGGCAACAGGTAATTTCAAAGTCATTGATTCATATGTCAAACTAGCAGCTATTCTCCTGCCTAACATTGAGGGATTGTTTCACCTATAGGATAGTTGTCATGATTTTCCCAATAATATTTAATAGCCAATCGTTTACTAACTTGACTAAATTTTGGTAGATTGAAATGCTAGAGATGGAATTCCATTGAAATATCATCTATGAGAATGTACACATTTGGAAGAATCATTATGATGAAACCTCCCTATAAACTAGAGCAAATTTCATAGATTTCAAGTTTGAGTACAGTCTAATTGATCAAAATCTGCCTATAACTTTGACTATATATACACTATCTGCTCAAAAGTTCAAGAACTGGAAAAAAAAATATGAACAAACTTAATCACACAACAAACCATTTTCATAACTCATACAGAGTACCAAACCAAAGGCGACAAATAAGCAAATGGCCAATATGAAGAAGTAATTTATTGTCGCACACAAAATAACATCGAAAACAATATGGAAAGAGAATAGAGTGCACATATTAAGCAAATCCTTTCTCTATAAATAAATCAGCAAGTACAAGGCCTTGACTCCAAAATTCGAACGAGAAAACAACGACAATAATCCAATAGGAATCGCGAACCAGGAAACCTCGAGCACTGAAACGAACAGTCCAACCACCTCTTTGTCGCTCAGATTTGAGCATCCAAAACCTCAACTTCAAAATTTTTGCTCAAATAGAAATCTTTTACCCATGAAAGCAAATTCAAGATAAGAATATAGGACTCAAGGTTGTGATGTGGTATTGTTTCTATAGAAAATGGAGCAAATTACGTAGTGCAAGGAATTGGAGATGTAGAAGTTGTGTGTTCTCTCAAAAAGGAAAAGACCGAAGAATCCAAAGAAAATCTCCCCCTGGTTCTTTCCTTCTTTTCCTTTTTACAAGCAAAATTCTTGGCAGTTTGTTGTTGTTCCCCCTATTTTGAGTGGGGGAACGTGATTGTATGTGTGCATTGTGTCGTGTGTTTGTGGGGTAAGGCATGAGTGAAGTGGGGAAGTGAGGAAGTTGAGTGTTATTTTTTATTTTTTTTATATAGTATTATATATATATATATATATATAAATCTTATATTCTAAGAATGTGAATATTTTTTTTTTAATTTTCTTAAATAAAACCTATTAAGAGTAAGATAAAAATTTAAAATATTAAGATTCGACCAAAAAGAAATATTTACACCAAAATAGTATAGAATTTGGGTGTGGTAAAAAATTAGTTGTTCACAGCATGTCCCTCTTTGCTTGGAAACATGAAGAGTTTTCAGGCAAAGAAATATGAACAAGGTGACTGATTTTTGACCTCACTCGAGCCTTGGTTTTAGGCAGCCTACATATCCCGGGTTATAAGGGAATCAGGTCAAGTGTAGTTCAGGTGAAAGAAAAGTGATGGAGTATTCTTAGAGGGAGTGTCCACTGAGGTTCCGTCGAGGTTCCGATCCGCGGTTCCTATTATTACATCAAAATGAAAAGAAAATTACATACTCTTGAAATCTAAGAGTTACAAAATTCCTATCTATATGCCATCTGGAGTCTTGTCTTGATTCTTGACTTGCTTCTCCCATTGACTTTAGATTGAAACTTGATGCTCTCGATGCAACAGACTATGAAATATTCTTGCATGTTTGTTTCTTGATCAGATGATGGAAAGATGGATCTTGACCATATGTCTCCGCATACATTATGTCAAAGCTGGTTAAGGCTGGTATTGAGATCAACCGTTCCACTTTCTCTGGCGAGAGCGGGAATCTTGTTTTTTTGCACCTCCAATCCATACTTTGCAGAAAAATCTGCAAGTCATCAGAAACAAACAAAACAAACAAAAATTTTCTGCCCCTGTTTGCACTAGGAAATTTTTGTGAGTTATTGAAAACACATTAAACTATCTTTTTTATTGCAGAATAAACAATTTTTGTGAGTTAACAAGAATGAAGGCAACCAGGGGATGTAGTACCCTGTGTTGACGATAAGATGAGGCTCGTGGCACTCTATGATGCTACTAGGGAATGTCGTACCCTATGCTGGCAGAAAGTAATGCAACCAGAGGATGTAGTACCCCTGTGTTGGAAATAAGAAACTCAACTAGGGGATGTAGTACCCTATGTTAGCAATAAGAAATGCAACCAGGGGATGTAGTACCCTGTGTTGACGATAAGATGAGGCTCTTGGCTCTCTAAGATTCTACTAAGGAATGTCGTACCCTATGTAGGCAGAAAATAAATGCAGCCAGGGGATGCAGTACCCTGTGTTGTAAATAAGATGCAGCTAGGGAATGTAGTACCCTGTGTTGGCAATAAGGTGATGCTTGCTGCGTTCTGTGGTGCTACTAGGGAATGTCGTACCCTATGTAAGCAGAAAATAATGCGACCAGAGGATGTAGTACCCTGTGTTGACGATAAGATGAGGCTCTTGGCTCTCTAAGATTCTACTAAGGAATGTCGTACCCTATGTAGGCAGGGAAAAAAATGCAACTAGGGAAAGTAGTACCCTATGTTAGCAATAAGAAATGCAACCAGGGGATGTAGTACCCTGTGTTGGAAATAAGGTGAGGCTCATGGCCCACTAAGATTCTACTAGGGAATGACGTACCCTATGTTGGCAGAAAGTAATGTGACCAGGGGATGTAGTACCCTGTGTTGGAAATAGGATGAGGCTCATGGCCCACTGAGATGCTACTAGGGAATGTTGTACCCTATGTAGGCAAACAAAAATGCAACTAGGGGATGTAGTACCCTATGTTAGCAATAAGAAATGCAACCAGGGGATGTAGTACCTTGTGTTGACGATAAGGTGAGGCTCATGGCCCGCTGAGATGCTACTAGGGAATGTTGTACCCTATGTAGGCATACAAAAATGCAACTAGGGGATGTAGTATCCTATGTTAACAATAAGAAATGCAAGCAGGGGATGTAGTACCTTGTGTTGACGATAAGGTGAGGCTCATGGCCCTCTAAGATTCTACTAGGGAATGTCGTGCCCTATGTAGGCAAAAAGTAATGTGACCAGGGGATGTGGTCCCTGTGTTGAAGATAGGGTGTTGATTCCCTATAATAAGACTAAGAATAACATGATTACTTGTATATCAGAAGAAAACTAAGGATTTGAGAACTTCACTTGGTGGTGTTCGTCTTTTCACCAACTGTTTCCTAAAATTGTTCTGTTCCTGTTCTGAACAAAGAAAAATTTGTTAGTTTTAAAATGGTGGTCAGTTTGTGGCCTTGATTTCTTGAGTGACTTGACCTTGCGTCCATTACACTTGTTAGAAACACTGACTTCATTGATGGTCGTACAAATTTCCAGGAGATTCTGTCATTACTTTCTGGAGATCTTCTTTCCCAACATCAAAACCTGAGTATTTTGTGCCTATCACCATTTATGTTTATGGTGCAAACAACCTTGATCCAAGAACAACTTTTACCCGAGTAACTTTTGTTGACCCTTGACACATTGTTCAGTCCTTCAAGCCTTTTGCTCGTCAGGAAAAATCAAAGATGGCTTTATGCCTTTGCCCATACATGTTCATGCCCAGAAAGTTTTGCTTCATATAACAGGAAAACTGCAACCAATTTTGTGGCCTTTTCTTTGCTTTCCTTTCACAAAACTAGACTGAAGAGGACTCAAAAGAATAGTACAAAAGAAAACAAGAAGGTGAGAAAATAGGTATTACAACTTAATCAAGAAGTATACCTTTCAGAGAAGAAAAAATAAAAATGAAAAAGGACTTATCTGGAGGAATATGCTGACTTTAATTAACATGACATGCACTTTGGACTGGATGCCCGATCCGCCCGAACCGTCTAATTCTCAAAATCCGTTATAAACTCCACTTTGAAACTGAGTTCTTTGTCTTAACCATGCTTGTGCCGGGATATATGAAGGCCTAAATCGATCAACAATGTCCTTTGTGGGTTTTCACCAATTGACCTCTCTCATTTGTCTTTCTCTCAACTCATTATCGCCTTATAGTGCCCGTGAGGGTTTTCACCAATAAGACTCTCTCGTTTTATTTTTCTCTCTTTACAATGGCTGATGAATCACCGTGATATACCAACTTAGCATCCTCGAAAGCTGATCAGAAGGTCTTAAAAGGGAAAGGTAAAAAGAAATATTCAACCGAATTACAACTTTTGGAAACATTTTGACGGAAAAACCGTCGAAAAATAAAATAAAATCATGCCCCAGTTTCTTTGAATACTGGGAAATGTGGATTTTTGTTTTAGTGTGACCAAACCCAAGAGTGAGGCTACCTACGTATCCTTTCGGAATTAGGTCGGACGTAGTTCAATTGAGATGAACTTTTTCTTTTTTTACTTTTTTTTTTGAATAAGTACATTGGTTCCATAAGAGGGGAAAACAAAGAAATAATATAAACAAGGCTTCAAAGGGCTAACTAGGGTTGACCAGTGTTTGGGTAGAGAGAATGATAGCCTTTCGTCATCCCAACCTGAGAATGCTAAGTATAAAATGCCCCAACAGAGTCATGTCAGACATAATATCTCTTGACCGCATCCGCGTTGACGGATATATCAGTCACCTTTCCTTCTATAACTGCAAAGTGTAGAGCTCCTTTTGACAATACTTTCTTGACGAGGTAAGGACCTTTCCAATTCGGGGCGAACTTTCCTTTTGCTTCTTCTTGATGCGGAAAGATACGTTTCAAAACAAGTTGTCCTACCTCAAACTGTCTTGGGCGCACTTTCTTATTATAAGCGCGTGCCATTCTTTGTTGGTATAACTGACCAAAACAAACTGCTGCCAAACGCTTTTCATCAATTAAACTCAATTATTCCAATCGGAACTTGACTCATTCAGTGTCCTCAATTCCTGCTTCAACAATGATTCGGAGAGAGGGAATCTCAACTTCCGTAGGTATGACTNTAAGAATCTTCTTGATGTTCTTGTTCGCAGCTTCAACAGCTCCATTTGCTTTGGGCCGGTAAGGAGTAGAATTGAGATGCTCAATTTTAAATTGTCTGCATACCTCCTTCATCAGATGACTATTCAAATTAGCAGCATTATCTGTAATTATAGTTTTTGGAATACCGAAACGACAGATGATGTTGGAGTGAACAAAGTTTACTACTGCTTTCTTGGTAACTACCTTCAGTGTAATAGCTTCCACCTATTTGGTGAAGTAATCAATTGCAACCAAAATGAATATATGCCCATTTGAAGCTTTTGTCTCAATTGGTCCAATAACGTCCATTCCCCAAGAAAAAAAAGGCCACGAAGCCGACATAGGATATAACTCTGAAGGAGGCGAGTGAATCAAATCACTGTGAATCTGACACTGGTGGCACTTGCGAACAAAACGAAAGCAATCGCGTTCCATAGTAAGCCAATAATATCCTGCCCGAAAGATTTTCTTTGCTAGAACATATCCATTCATGTGCGGACCACAAACTCCCGAATGCACCTCATTCATAATCATTTCAGCTTCTTTGGCATCCACACATCTCAACAAATTCAAATCCGGAGTTCTTTTGTATAGGATTTCCCCACTCAAAAAGAAACCATTAGAGAGTCGCCTAATAGTTCTTTTTTGATCTCTACTAGCATTTTCCGGATATTCTCTTGTTTTCAGATACTGCTTGATATCATGGTACCATGGCTCACCATCTAGTTCTGCTTCAATTGTATTGCAATAACCATGTTGATCCCGAATTTGAATTTCTAACAGGTCGATGCGGGTATTGCCCGGGTATGGAAGCATTGAGGTCAGGGTGGCTAGGGCATCAGCCAATTCATTATGAAACCTGGAAATGTACCTAAACTCGATGGACTTGAACCTTTTGCTAAGATTTTCCACACATTGTTTGTATGGAATGAGCTTGATGTCTCGAGTCTCCCATTCACCTTGAGCCTGCCGAATAAGCAAATCTGAATCTCCCATCACCAACAGTTCGTGCACATTTAGATTTATTGCCATGTTCAGACCCATGATGCAAGCTTCATATTCCGCCGTGTTGTTTGTACAGAAGAAACGAAGTCGCGCTGTGGCAGGGTAATGCTGCCCAGGAGGTGATACAAGAATTGCCCCAATCCCTACACCTTTGATGTTTACCGCCCCATCAAAGTATAGTTTCCAAACTTGACTGTCATCTTGGACTGCTTCTTCAACTAAATTAACCTCTTCATCTGGGAAGTATGTGTTCAAAGATTCATACTCATCATCAACCGGGTTTTCTGCCAAATGATCAGCCAAAGCTTGTGCTTTCATGGCCGTACGAGTGACATAAACAATATCAAACTCTGTGAGCAAGATTTGCCACTTTGCCAATCTGCCTGTTGGCATCGGCTTCTGAAAGATGTACTTCAGGGGATCCATTCGGGATATGAGGTAAGTTGTATAGGCCAAGAGATAATGCCTAAGCTTCTGGGCGATCCAAGTTAAGGCGCAACATGTCCTTTCCAAAAGAGTATATTTTGCCTCATAAGTGGTGAACTTTTTGCTCAAATAATAGATTGCTTGTTCCTTTTTGCCTGTGGCATCATGTTGACCCAGAACACAACCAAACGAACTATCCGTTACTGACAGATATAAGAACAGAGGCCTACCAGGTTCCGGCGGTACCAAAATAGGGGGATTTGACAAATATTCTTTGATCTTATCAAAAGTTTCTTGGCACTCATCTGTCCATTTGATAGCAGCGTTCTTTTTCAACAACTTAATAATAGGCTCACATGTGGTTGTAAGCTGCGCGATGAACCTACTGATGTAGTTCAACCTCCTGAGTAAACTCATGACTTCTTTTTTATTCTTTGGGGCGGGAAGCTCTCGAATGGTCTTTATCTTTGATGGATCTAACTCAATGCCTCTTCGACTAACTATAAAACCCAAAAGCTTCCCAGAAGGAACTCCAAATGCACATTTGGCTGGATTGAGTTTGAGATTGTACCTTCGTAGCCTTTCAAAGAACTTTTTCAAGTCCTGCACGTGGTCATCTTGTGTTCTGGACTTAATGATCACATCATCAACGTACACTTCAATCTCATTGTGCATCATGTCATGGAATATGGTAGTCATGGCCCTCATGTAAGTTGCCCCTGCATTCTTCAAACCAAATGGCATGACTCTATAACAATAAGTTCCCTATGGAGTGGTGAAGGCGGTATTTTTTGCATCTTCTTCATCCATCAGAATTTGGTGATACCCGGCATAACAATCCACAAAAGATTGGATCTCATGTGTAGCACAATTGTCAACAAGGATATGAATGTTGGGTAGAGGAAAGTTGTATTTTGGACTCGCTTTGTTTAAATCCCTATAGACAACACAAACTCTAATTTTCCCATCCTTCTTTGGCACTGGCACAACATTTGCTAACCATGTGGTATATATGATGACCCTGAACACATTTGCATTTAGTTGCTTCGTGATTCATTCTTTAATCTTATTTGTCGGTCTTAAACTTCCTTTGTTTCTGCTGGATTGGTGGAAAATTAGGATATGTTGGAAGCTTATGAACAGCTAAATCGGCACTCAAACCCGGCATGTCATCATACGACCAAGCAAATACATCTCTATACTCGAACAAAACTTGAATTATGGCATCTCTCGTCTTTTGTTCAGTATGAATGCTTATTTTTGTTTCTCTTGTTTCTTCAGGACTTCCCAGGTTAATTGCCTCAGTTTCATTTAAATTAGGCTTAGGCTTATTCTCAAATTGATCCAATTCCCTTTTTATTTCCTTTAAAGCCTCATCTTCATCATACTCAACTTCTTGATTCATTATTTCGAGATTAGACAGCTTTTTAAGACCTGGGTATGAATTCCGCGTGTATGTCATGTTTATAAAGCCAACATTAACAAAACTGAAAATGATAAGAAATTAACAAGAATTAGGGAAATGAAAAGACAAAATTTTACTATGAAACTGGAACTTCATTTCATTGAATTTGAAAGGATAGAAGGATTAACATCAAATCCATTAAACTAAAATATCTGGATTATAACCCTTAAAATAATCCAAATGCAGAAAAAGCAACAAAACAGACTACCAAGACTCCTTCTTGACCTGATGGGAATAGGAGTTGCTTCCCAGTTGTTGAGAGAAGTATCTGGACCAATCAGTTGAACACTTGC
>ML269929.1:0-25940 GCA_005239495.1 Nicotiana undulata
ATCACTCATTATTTATTTATTGCAATGTGAGGAAGAGAGTAAAAGCACGAAGGGTGATGCCGTTCCATTTTTATCATTCAAACATGTCATTCATACCTTATCAGTTTTCGGTGAATTGTTTCTTTTCTTACTTAGTGTTAATTAACTGCTCTATCTTATTGTTTTTTTCCTTTATTTGCTCCTGTTCCCCGTATATGACTGTTATTCTTCCTTGCCTTGTTATCTGTATTTTGTGTTGTAGAATAGGACATGTGAACGTTATTTGCTAAGTCTAGCCTCGCCACTACTTCGGTCGAGGTTAGGCTCGGCACTTACTCAGTACATGGGGTCGGTTGTACTGATACTACACTGCACTTCTCTATGTTGTGTAGATCCCGCTTCCGGACCCTGTGGACCTCTCTGAGGGAGTCACCTTCAGTCCACGTCGAGCTTCAAGGTGTACCACTGGCGTTCGTGGGCCCTGGAGTCTCTCCTGCTATTAGTACCCTATTGTCTTATTTCTCCTTCCGTTCTAAAGACAATATTGTATTTCCTTTCAGACTTGTATTTAGCATTCTTATAGACAGTCTGTGAGGTTGTGACACCCCGGTTTTGGGATTTTGCGATGTTGTTATATTTATTATTTCATTATGCGCTTTTCGGAGTATTACTACGTTTCTGCTGTAAATTTTTTGAAGTGGTTCTGGTTATTTTAGTAAAGGTTTGAAAGATAATTTCTTTATTACTGTCAAGTTGTTTTAAAAATGTCAAGGTGTTGTGTACATTGGCTTGTCTAGCGGGTTCAACGTTAGACGCAGTCACGGCCTGAAAGGTGGGATTTCGGGTCGTGACATAAACCTATTCCGGGCTCCGGAACCATAATACGGGCCCGGTAACACGGTTTTCACATCAAAGTTCATTTTCAAAAACCTTTATTATTTTCAGAAAACAATTTTCTTTAAAAATTCATTTCTTCGGCTTGGGACCTCGAAATTCGATTCCAGGCATACGCCCAAATCCCATATTTTCCTACGGACCCTCCAGGACCGTCAAATCACGGGTCCGGGTCCGTTTACCAAAAATGTTGACCAAAGTCAACTTTATTCATTTAATTGTTACAAAAATTCCATCTTCATCAAATTTTCACATAGAAGCTTCCCGGCTACACGCCCGGGCTGTGCACGCATATCGAGGTGAGATTAACGGAGGCTTTCGGAGCCTCGAAACATAGATTTAGCTGAATTTACTTAGGATGACCTTTTGGGTCATCACAATAAATAAATAAATAAATAAATAAAGAAGAAGTTAAACTATAAGGAGCCTGAAGCAGGCCCAAATGAATCCTGAGGATACCAAGCCTTCCATAATCTCAAATGCCAAAGAGTTTCGTAGCCAATCCCATGTCCGGGTATGTCAGAGTTCCCTAAGAACCTCAAGGATCCCGAGCAGTGCTCTCACCCAGATTTTCATAACAAGAATTGAGTAAGTGCAGTGTAGAAGGGCCAACCCCAGTGTGTCAGAGTTCAGAGGGGTCTTACAGGGATCCCAAGGCAGTTACACACTGGAGGGGAAGAACCTAGGGACTTAAGAGTAGAGTGAGAGTGATTGTCCTAGTTTTGAAAAGGTTTTGATAGGAAAACAGTATTGAAAAGGACTCAGTTGAATGAAGAAGTCATAGGAGTTGATTAGTAGTAGAATAGATTAAGCAAAAGCAGTGTAAACACTTGAGGAATCAAACAAACAGCAAAATAACCCAAAGCAAACAGGTTCAACAGTCTTTCACTCAGAGATATTGGGAGTTGGGAACATATACAACACACATAGTGAACACATAACAAACAGAAGCACAGGGGTCTTTGGTATTAAGGAATAGCTAATAATACAGACAGTAGGGGCATGTATTTTAGAATTTCTAATTGGAACATAGTTGTACCAGATCAGGCTAAACATAGAATCAGAAGTTCTTAGGGGGGGTTATGGGATTAGGAGATAACTAATAACATAAACATAGTATAGGATTGTGAATTTCAGAATAGACAGTTGAGGACATAGTTACAGTAAATAGAGTTAAGTATAAAATCAACACTACTTAGGGTAACAAATTACTTTGCAAAACTGGTTCATTAACAGAAACTGGGTAACAAACAGTCAATCATTCAAAACATACATAAATAGAGCAGAGTCAGTTTGAGACATACTACAAAGGGAATGGACAGGTTCATAACATGTTGATCATAAGTGGAATTAGGACATAACTAATATGCTAAGTGGGACACTTGTGTAAACATGTTAGTTACATATTGAAAAGCCAAACAATAGACAGGAATAGACTAGTAAATAGTAAACTGAAGCAGTAGAAGAACACATAGGGTTTGGAACTTGGATTCAAATTAGAACATACTAGTTGAGAAGAGTAAACACAGAGTATTGAGAAGTATAGTGCAATAACTAGCCTTGGATTGCAGCCGACTAGTTCAACTGAAGTAGCAAGTAACAAGAAAATAGCAGAAAGATTTAAGTGTAAGAGTTTTGAACCAGTGTGTTCGTATGTTAATGAGAGTAGAAGAGTGCATATATATAGCAGTTGAAAGAGAGGTAAATAAAGCAAGAATCAATCTTTCAGTAATTGTAGGACTACAGAATCAGTTAAGAGTAAAGTCAGCCAAGTTTTCCCTTAATTAAGGGAGTAATTTACCAACGGTAGAGAGCAGGTAACAATTAAGGAAAGAATTCAAACAATATAGGTACAGAATAGGTAATTAGGGATAGATACACAAAGGTATAATTAAGGATATAACAATAAGAATCAATGAATAATACGGTTAATCACATAATAAGGTAAGAAATACTTTAGAGATTGTGAAAATAGGAGAAATAGCCGGAAATCAGTATATGAGTATCAACACAGTAAAATCAAGGATTTAAGAATAGAAAAAATAGTACTGATTTTAAGGGGAAATAATATAAACTTCCATGAATAAACAAAATAAACAGAGTAAAAAAAGAAGGAATCATGTCTGAGACCCTAATAGGGCACAATAGGGTAAAAAATCACAAAAACTCTACTTAAACAAAGTAGCATTCATGTGAATCAAACACACAGCAAAAAATCGAATGAACAACAACAAAGACGAACTCAGAATCCAAACCTAATGCTAAAAATTAGGGAATATCACTTAAAAGACCAGAATATCACTCAAATTAACAAAAACCGTTTAAATGATAATTCAGAGAATATCACTTAAAAAGACTAGAAATTGTTTTGAAGAAAAGTTCCAGAAACCCTAGTTAGCAAAAAATGAAGCGACGCTTTAAAAATCGGAAGGTTTTCATAAAAACAAGCAAAAAATAGCTCGAATAATCTCAGATCTCTTATAGATATAAAAGGCTAGGAGACAAAATTAGGGTGTCGAGAAAATAACCCAGAAATGAGAGATAACGGCTTAGAACCCATAGGTTTAGCCAAGAAATAAGACGACCATACTCAATCGAGCCATGGTGGCATGAGGATGGTGAGGACATGCCATGGGGTGAGCGGACCGGCTCTGGTCCCTTGAGGACCTCAAAGACAGCAGGAATCCCAGTCATAGGAGAGTTGTTAAGGCTGGGGGAGTGGTGGTGAGCCACCATAGTTGACGGCGAGCAAGCAACGGCGAGGGAGATTAGGGTTAAGGCAGGGAGAGTTTGGGAGAGAAGGATAGTGTGACGGCGGAGAGTGTGAGAGGGAATGAGGAGTTTGGGGGGGTCATTAGGTTAAATTAGGTAAGGATTAACCTTGACCGTTGATCAAAATGATCAACGACCAGGATTTGGGCGGAATTGGGTCGGGTAGGATAAGGTTTGGGCCTAGGGTCTTGGGCTAATTTAATTAGGTGTTTTGGGATGGCTATAATAGGTTATAATTGAAATAAAATGGGGTCATTTGTTAAATACCCAGGTAATTTAATTAAAATAATTTTATAAAATAATTACTAATTATAAAAATGAATTTAATGCATAGAAATATTTCAAAAATAATTATTTGGTATTTCAAAATACAAAAGACTAATTTCTGATAAAAATAGTACAAAATTATATGCATGGGCTATAATTGCAAAATTATTACAATTATAGCCAAAAGGTGCCAATTTGGCTATTTACTAATAATTTAGTCTTAGTAGGGCCCTAAACGATAAATTCAATCAGGAAATGTTTTTGAAATCATTTGTGATACAATTTGTAATTATTTATTAGAAATAAAATACTGGACAAATTTATAAAAATGTAGAAAAATTATGTAAAAATACCAATTGATGTTAATGCATGATTTTGAATGTGTATATGCAATTTAAAAATATTTTTTGGGAAAAATTGGGTATCAACACCTATGAGAGAGCCTTATAAGGCTGGACAACTATTTAACTTACTATATAGAGAGAGTGGAGTCAGTATCAACAGGTAAGCATATCTTCAGATTATCTTTGACTTCCAGTTATTGCAGTTATTATATTATCAGTTAAGTTTCAGCTTTCAGTACATTACCTTACATACTCGGTACATCATTTCGTATTGACGTCCCTTTTTAGGGGCGCTGCATTTCATGCATGTAAGTTCAGACAGATAGACGGGTAGACCTCCTCAGTAGGTGTTTGCCCCAGTTCAGCTTTATCGGTAAGCTCCCCATCCTTCGGAGTTGCCGGGCCTAGAAGTTTTCTGTACATCTTGTGTATATAATTAGATAGCTTATGGGTAGGTCGGGGCCCTGTTACGATCACACTACATCTATCAGTTGAGGCTTGTAGACACATCCTGTCAGTTAGTGCAGTATGTTTGGCTTGTAGGCCATGTACATATATTTTGTTGGCATGTCAGTTATAGTAGTTATGACGGCCTTGCCAACACAGATTTATGTTGACATTTAGTCAGCGTTAGTCTCTATTCAGTTTTATATTTTTCTTCGCGAATTGTCTTGCAATGAGGCCCTTGGCCAACGTTTGACATTATATGTCCAAAATTCCTGAGTCGCAAGTTGGTATGCAAGGATAGAAGAGGTACTGAGTTCTAGTCTCGCCCCTAGTCTCGGGGCATGAAAAAAGTGGTATCAGAGCAATTCTGTCCTAGGGAGTCTACAAGTCGTGTCTAGTAAAGTCTTGTTTATGGGTGTGTCCTGCACCACACTTATAAGCAGGACTGTCACTCTTTCCTCTTACTGTAGATCGTGTGGTATATATCACTTATAAGAATTCAAATTCCGAACTTCTATTTTATTCGTAATAAGATAATGCCTACATTCAGAAAGACGATCGATAAGAGATATAGTTGTGTAAGTGTTGAGTTAGAGGAACTCGATTTTGCATCTTGCTTATGATTAGTAAATGTGAGGTCTTCAACAGATCATGCGTGTACTAAATGATGTAAGGTTCTTGGTAAAGAGATTTTAGGAAATGATACTTATTCACTATTACGGTAAAAAGGAATCGGAAGTTAGACACAAGTTTCAGCAAGCAAAAGAAGCAAGGTGAAGAAGGGTACGAGGTACCCAGTTAATAAAGATTATCACTATTTACCTTTCAGGAAGGGAGATATAAGCATTTTGAGTTACCTTCAACAGTAACAGATGTACGTACAATCGGCCACAACTATATCTGTCATGCCCTATGGGAGCTAACAAATATGGTTTAAGAGAAGGACGGGATAGCAGGATCCGGCTGGGGTTAGAGTAACCCAAGATGATGGTGGGATTGCTTGTGTTAGTTGACATTTCTGAAGGATATTGTAAATGTGCTAACAAAATCTCCCAGTGAGACACCTAGATGATACACTCTGAAATAATACAGCTAGATATGAGCACTATAAAGATAGGAATTGAAAGCCTTGAAAGGATAAATGTTAGCTTAGTATGGCTCCCGTCCCTAGTAAAGAAAGAATGTTAGGAAACCCGAAGAGCTAGTAGACGGAGCAAGGGGAGCTAAAAGCAAAGGAATCCTGTGGAAATCTTCAAAATAAAGTGTTAGACAGAAATGTTACCAGAAATGAGAAGAGAGTTAATGAAGCGTTATGAGTAAGATGTGATGCATGGATGAAAACGGAAAAAAATGAATGACTGTATTATAGGATATATAGTCAAGTGAAGGAAAAGACGAAAGGACTCAGGCTTTGAGACAAGAAAAGAGTATAGGCCATAAAGTTATATCCTCATTTCGAGAAATAAGTTCGTGACTCCAACGCGACTACCCAAAAGGAGAGTTAAACCCCAGAATAATAGAGATCAGTATGGGCTGGTGAACAAGATAAAGTAAACATGAATTGGGGATTTAGTGATTTGTTAATGGTCGACATCATGAGAATTTCGGATTTCGTACCGACAATAATAGAATGGACAACGGAAGAAGATTCATGAGAAATTCAGAGAATGGTCATTCAGGAAGACGCTTCCCTAAAGTAAGCAATGTGAGCAAAATTAAGCTTAAGAGACTGTATGTGCCAGTTATAGTAATATTCACCTCGCAAGTAAGGAATTTCGTTATCCTTAGTATAAAAGGATTACCGCAAGGAGAGTAAGGGTCATCGATGATGTGAAAGGACGCCAAAAATGAAGAGGTAGAACATCTATAGGCAGATTGTCGTAGCTCCAACTTTTAGTACTCCCCTAAAGGGGGGAATATGGAATGACGTGACATTACGTCATAATTAAGTGGTTTTAGTAATTATGGAATGGTAAAGGAAGAATGCGATAAAACGACAAATGGGATGAGATTGCACTTATTCAAAGCCTACAGTTATGCTACGATACCAGAGAATATGCAAACACGACATTAGGGAAAGGAAGTAAGGGTTCCTGCCCGAGATATTATTGATCAATAATAGGGCCAGTGCGAGAGGCAAGTTAAGACAAAGGAAATGACCCAATAAAGATTATGCGGAATATTGATACGGGAATGGGCCAACAAGTAATTATTTAATTGATTCAAGAAGAGCCTAGCAATGTCTAGACAAGAGAATACAGACAAATCAATAGATCGTGCAAGATAAACTTAGGGAACCCCAATATGGGGAATTCAGCCTCACAATTATGACATCGTGATCCTTGAAAAATATCCATATAGGATTTGGGGAAGTTAAAAAGGTACCGTATGAGTGTTACGAAAATAAAAGAAAGTGCCACAGTGAAGATAATCAAAATATTAGTTCAGGAGTAACCCTACAAGCACAAGAGCGTGGAGATAAGTAACTACGGGTAATTATAGGCGAGGAAGAACATCAAAAATTTCGTCAGGCATACGATGTGATAAATCGCAGCCTTACAAAAGCAAGAAGATCCTCCCCCCTAAGTACCACCATGAAAGTCTAGTTGAGGAAATAAGGAAAAATGCTTCCACCAAATCACAACGACCTAAAGAGGAAATGGTCGCGTAACAACAGTCTCACAACAACATTGGAAGCACTCCAAAGGAAAGTGGCACCTAACGTGGCTAATGAACGGGAAGTAAAATTAACAGTAATATTTGAGATCATATGATTTGCACGAAAACTCTGGCATGTGTGGTGTGATGACCCAAGGGGTCATTTTATGAAATTAGACCTAATTCTAGGCTTATTATCCATAAAAAGACTAATTTTAACTCCCTCGAGTTTGCGCACGCAAACTCGAGGTAGTTAAAATTAGTCATTTTATGAAATTAGACCTAATTCTAGGCTTATTATCCATAAAAAGACTAATTTTAACTACCTCGAGTTTGCGTGCGCAATCCAGCCGTGAAACCGGAAAGCTTTTATGTGAAAATATGAGAAATAGTAATTTCTAGAGTTGGTTGACTTTGGTCAACATTTTGAGCAAATGGACCCGGATCTATGTTCCGATGATCCTGGGAGGTCCGCAGTAAAATATGGGACCTGGGCGTATGCCTGGAATGAATTCCGAGGTCGCAAGCCTTAAAATCAATTTTTGAAAGAAATTGTTTTGCTGAATTATTAATGAAGTAAAGGAAAGAACTAATGTTTGAAACCATTGGTATCAGGCCCGTATTTTGGTTCCGGAGCCCGTTACAGATTTTTTATAGTATTTAAATACTAACTATGAAGTTTGGTGAAAACGGAGTTTATTTGACGTAATTTGGACGCCCGATTGAGAAATAATGAACTTTATGTGTTTTTGATAAAAATGATGAGTTTTGCTGTTTAATTCATAGTTTACACGTTATTTTCATGATTTAATCGCATGAGCAAGTCTGTAAGATGTTTCTATACTTGCGTGCATATTTGGTTTAGAGCCTCAAGGGCTCGGGTGAGTTCCGGATAGGCCACGGGGTGTTTAAACTTAAGAAAGGTTGCTGGTTTTTGTATTTTCTGGTGCCCAGGTATTTAACTCTTCGCGTTTGCATTGCCTTTGTCACCAACGCCTAGAGTAAAGCACTCTGGCCCCTTTGTGTTCAGTGCGAACGCGGGACCCTTCACGCGAACGCGGTGGGCTGGAGGGAAGACCCTACGCGAACGTGGTCGAGCCTTCGAGAACGCATAAGGTAATTGGGTCTGGGGGAGGAACCTGGGTTTCCTCTACGCGAACGCGAGCTATGGACCGCGAACGCGAGCTATGGACCGCGAACGCGAATGCCCAGCTTCTAAAGCTACGAACGCACCTCTCTCAACACGAACGCGAAGGCCAATAAGGCCTGAACCTATGCGAACGCAGGCAGGCCCACGCGAACGTGTTGAAGGCCTGACCAACTATATTTAAACACTATAAAACACGGACAGACCCTTATTCTTCATAATTTTTGAACTACCAAGCCCTAAGGAAGATTTTCTTCACCAAAGTTCATCCCCAAGTTGTTGGTAATCATTTCTAAACTTTACTCTTTCAATTACCCAATGTTTTTCATCATATCAAATCAAAAATCAAGAGTTTTCATGGTAAAAATTGAGGGTTTGGGTAGAATTAGGAAATTTTGTAAAAATTGAATCTTTACCTCGAATTTAGGTCAGATTTCGAAACTATATGCATTTCCAGCTAGACCCGAGGCAGAGACCTCTGAAGCTGTTATTACAGGTATCATCTCAGTTTGTGATAGAGCTGCTTCAGTTTTGTTTGATCCGGGGTCTACTTATTCGTATGTTTCATCCTATTTTGCCTCATATTTGAATGTGCCCCGTGAACCCTTGAGTGTTCATGTTTATGTGTCTACACCGGTGGGGGATGCTATTGTGGTAGATCGAGTATATCGATCGTGCGTGGTAGTCATTGAAAGTCTTAAAACTAGTGTTGATCTTTTGCTTCTAGAAATGGTTGACTTTGATGTTATATTGGGCATGGATTGGTTGTCTCCCTATTATTTAATTTTAGACTATCACTCCAAGATAGTTACTTTAGCCTTACTGGGGTTGCCTCGATTATAATGGAATGGGACTCCTGGTCATTCTCCCAGCCGGGTAATTTCATATGCTAAGGCTCGCCGCATGGTGGAGAAAGGGTGTTTGGCTTATTTGGCTTATATTCATGATTCTGATGCTGAGGTTTCTTCTATGGAGTCAGTTCCTATCGTGCGTGATTTTCCTGAGGTATTTCCTGCAGACGAGCCGGGTATGCCGCCCGACAGGGATATTGATTTTGGTATTGATGTGGCTCCGGGCACTCTGCCCATTTCCATTCTTTCATATCGGATGGCCCCACCAGAATTGAAAGAATTGAAAGAACAGTTGCAAGACCTGCTAGATAAGGGTTTCATCAAACCCAGTGTCTCGCCTTGGGGTGCACCGGTTTTGTTTGTAAAGAAGAAAGATGGGTCGATGAGAATGTGTATATATTACCGGTAGCTGAATAAAGCTACTATCAAGAATAAATATTTGTTGCCGAGGATTGATGACCTATTTGATCAGCTTCAAGGTGCTAGAGTATTTTAAAATTTTGGTTTGAGGTCGGGCTATCATCAGCTGAAGATTAGGGCGTCCGATGTTCCTAAGACAACCTTTCGGACGACTATGGGCATTATGAATTTTTGGTTATGTCTTTTGGGCTGACTAATGCTCCAACAGCCTTTATGGATTTGATGAATCGGGTTTTCAAGCCCCATCTTGACTTTTTCGTGATCGTGTTCATTGATGACATTCTTATATACTCCCGCAGTCGGGAAGATCATGAGCAACATCTCCGTATAGCACTCCGGACTTTGAGAGATAATCAGTTGTATGCCAAGTTTTCAAAATGTGAGTTCTGGTTAGATTCAGTAGCCTTTTTGGGTCATATCGTATCAGATGAGGGTATTTAGGTTGATCCTAAGATGATAGAGGCAGTCAAGAACTGGCCTAGACCCTTTACAACTACGGAGATTACGAGTTTCTTGGGTTTGGCGGGTTACTACCGTCATTTTGTGGAGGGGTTCTCATCCATAGCAGCCCCAATGACTAAATTGACTTAGAAAGGTGCTCCGTTTAAATGATCAAATGAGTGCGACGCGAGCTTTCAGAAGCTCAAGACAGTCTTGACTTCAGCACCGGTGTTGGTGTTACCATCAGATTCGGGTTCTTTCACGGTGTATTGTGACGCTTCCCGAGTTGGACTTGGAGCAGTATTGATGCAGAATGGCAGAGTGATTGCATTTGCGTCTCATCAGTTGAAACTCCATGAGAAGAATTACCATGTTCATGACTTGGAGTTGGCAACCATTGTTCATGTATTAAAAATTTGGAGGCATTATCTTTATGGCGTGCCGTGTGAAAGTTTTACTGACCATCGCGGCCTCCAGTACTTATTCAAGAAGAAAGATCTAAATTTGAGGCAGCGGAGATTGTTAGAGTTGCTAAAAGATTATGATATCACCATATTGTATCACCCAGGGAAGGACAATGTGGTGGCCGATGCATTGAGTAGAAAGACGGTGAGTATGGGCAGTCTTGCGTATATTTCTGTTGGCAAGAGATTGTTGGCTTTAGATATTCAGACGTTGGCTAATCAGTTCGTGAGGTTGGATATTTCGCCCAGCAGTGTTCTGGCTTGTACAGTCGCTCGGTCTTTTTTAATTGACTGTATTCAGGAGCGGCAGGATGATGACCCACATTTGGCGGTCCTTAGGGACACAGTTCGGCACGGTGATGCCAAGCAGGTTACACTTGGAGATGATGGTGTTTTGAGGAGGCATGGTAAGTTATGTGTGCCTAATATTGATGGCTTTCGTGAGTTGATCCTTGAGGAGGCTCACAGTTCTAAGTATTCTATTCACCCAGGTGAAACTAAAATGTACCAAGATTTGAGGCAGCATTATTGGTGGAGAAGGATGAAAAAGGACATTGTGGCGTATGTGGCTCGTTTCCTAAATTGTCAGCAGGTAAAGTATGAGCATCAGATACCTAGTGGATTGCTTCAGCAGATAGAGATTCCTAAGTGGAAGTGGGAGCGTATCACTATGGACTTCGTTGTTGGACTCCCACGGACTCAAATGAAATTTGACGCAGTTTGGGTTATTGTGGATAGGCTGACTAAATCAACACATTTCATTCCTGTGGCAAGTACTTATACTTCAGAACGCTTGGTTGAGTTATATATTCGGGAGATAGTTCGCCTTCATGGTGTGCCCGTGTCTATCATTTCTGATCGGGGCACGTAGTTTACTTCGCACTTTTAGAGGGCAGTTCAGCGTGAGTTCGGTACCCTAGTAGAGTTGAGTACAACATTTCACCTTCAGACTGACGGGCAATCAGAGCGTACTATTCAGATATTGGAGGACATGCTCCGCGCTTGTGTTATTGACTTTGGAGGTTCATGGGATAAGTTCTTGTCGTTAGCAGAGTTTGCTTATAATAATATCTATCAGTCGAGCATTCAGATGGCTCCTTATGAGTCATTATATGGTAGACGGTGTAGATTGCCAATTGGATGGTTCGAGCCGGGAGAGGCTCGGTTGTTGGGTACATACTTAGTTCAGGAGGTCTTAGATAAGGTCAAGATTATTCAAGAGAGACTTCGTGCCACTCAGTCTAGGCAAAAAGGTTATGCCGATCGTAAGGTTCGTGATGTGGCCTTCAATGTTGGAGGGAGAGTATTGCTTCGTGTGTCGCCCATGAAGGGTGTTATGAGATTTGGGGAAAAGGGTAAGTTGAGCCCTAGGTATATCGGGTCGTTTGAGATTCTTGATAGAGTGGGGGAGGTAGCTTATAGACTTGCGTTGCCTCCAGGGTTATCCTTAGTTCATCCGGTATTCCATGTGTCTATTCTCCAGAAATATCATGGTGACCCGTCCCACATGTTAGATTCTGCTCTGTCCAATTGGACAAAGACTTGACTTATGAGGATGAGCCGGTATCCATTTTAGACCAGCAGGTTCGCCAGTTCTAGTGCACTGGAGAGGCCAGCCTATTGAGGCAGCTACTTGGGAGTCCGAGTCGGGTATGCAAAGTAGATATCCACACTTGTTTGCCAATTCAGGTAACTTTCTATATCCGTTCGAGGACGAACGTGTGTTTTAGAGGTGGAGATTGTGATGACCCAGGAGGTCATTTTATAAGTTTAGACTCCGTTCCATGATTAATAGCCATAAAAGTCTAATTTTAAATACCTCGATTTGCGTGCGTAGTCCGGGCGTGAAACCGGAAAGCTTTTATGTGAAAATATGAGAAATAGTAATTTCTAGAGTTAAAAATTGATAAAAGTTGACTTTGGTCAACATTTGGAGTTAAAGACTCGGATCCGAATTCCGGCAATCCCGGGAGGTCCGCAGTAAATTATGGGACTCGGGCGTATGCCCGAAAATGAATTATGAGGTCCCAAGCCTTAGAAATCGATTTTGGAAAGAAATTGTTTTGCTGAAATTTTTACGAAATAAATAAAAGAAATAATGGTTGAAATCATTGGTATCGGTCCCGTATTTTTATTCCGGAGCCCGGTACAGATTTGTTATGACATTTAAAGGTTAACTGTGAAATTTGGTGAAAAACAGACTTCGTTTGACGCGATTCGGACATCCGGTTGAAGAGTTATGAACTTTAAGTGTTCTTGATGAAAATGATGAGTTTTGAGGTTTAATTCATAGGGACATTATGATTTACTGATTTTAAACACAAAGATTTGGAAAATTTACTATTTTACTTTATTGTTTCTCATATTATGCACATACGGTTATTTTAAAGTGAAGTTGGAAAGTTGAGAAAAAATGTATGAATTGGTCAATTTTGAATGCTCTCGGCGCATGTTAAGCTGGAATGCTAACATACGCCGGTAACTGTAAAAATGACCAATAACCGTCATTGTGAGGACCGGTCGGTGACTGCGATGAAGACGATGATTACGCCTGCGACTGGAATTGTTAGGAGGAAAGTTCCTTTAACGTTTGGGAGCTTCCTGCCGTCGAAATTTCAGTCAATAGATGAGGAAAGCGAAATTGAGGTGATAGGTCCAACTCAAATTTCTCCAGTTCTAGGAGGAAAGGAGCAAATTAAGAAGGAAATTCATGAACCTCGCCGACTTCAATTTTCTGGAGTAGGAGTGGAAAAGGAATACATAAGAGAGACTGAGGTGCAGAAGGAGGGAAGAAGAGAAGGTATTGAGAACAATTGTGCCTCTCAAATGGGGAAGAAGCTGACCTATGTTCCTCCAGCAATGAGAGAGGGAAAATTGGTTGTGAAAATTGAGCCAGATGATATTAAAGCACAGGAGGAAGAGTGGAGTACAGCCCCAATAGGCTATGTGCTGGGGGATACACCATATGTTCGATCAATGGAGAATTACGTGGAAATGGTATGGAATTTTGTTGATAAGCCTAAAATTTTGTATCATGGTGAGGGATATTATATCTTTAAGTTCAAATCAGTAGAGGAAAGGGATCTGGTCATACATGCAGGGCCATATACCTATCATAACAAACCACTAATTCTGAGGAACTGGGAAATAGACTTCTATTTTGATCCAGAATGTCTTAGTACAATTCCATTGTGGAGATATTTAAATTGGCTAGTGGAGTAGGAAAACCTTTGTATACTTATAGAATTACATCCAAAATGGAGAGGATATCATTTGCTCGTATATTGGTGGAGGTAGATGTGTCACGGCCTTTGATTGAAAATATTGAGTTAGAGACACCTTTTGGGAGATTTCAACAACATATAGCATATGATTGGAGGCCAAAATTTTGTGTTGACTGCATAAAATTTGGTCAAGATGTGGAAAACTGTAGAAGGATAGTTCCAGATTCTAAAGAGGAAATCTATCAGGAGGTTACAAGGAAAAAGAGGAGAAGGAAAAAGCAGAAGAAATCTGTTTGGTTAGCTAAAAACACAGAAATGGAGCAGCAAGAGAATGCTCAGGATAATGAAGCACAACCGAATGAAAACCAAATTGCAGATGAGATACAAGTGCAGCAGAATGAAAAGGAGATAAGTGTAATAGCAAAGGGCAAAGCAGTGCAGGAAAATGCAGTGAATGGTCCTGATCCTATGCTACTACAAAAGATGAATATATATGATGTGTTGAGCATTCAAGAGCCTAATAGTACAGGAATAGAACCTGTTATACAACAGGTTCCTGATCCTACATGATTGTCTGCACATGAAACATTAGAGGTCTTAATAATCTCTCTAAACAGAAGGAGCTGAAACTCTTTCTGGAAAAGCAAAAAATAGATATTATGGGTTGTATAGAAACCAGAGTTAAGGAAGGGAAAGCTCAGAAAACTCTGCAGAAAGTGGCAAGGGGATGGAAATATTGTTGTAATTATAGTACAGCAGCAGTAAATGGTAGAATCTGGTTAATGTGGAGAGATAGAATAAAGGTACAAATAGTAGATGTTAAAGATCAATACATTCACTGCTTGGTGGAGGAGGATACAACATAGTTCACTACTGAGCTTACTATGATTTATGCCAAGAATACTTTGCAACAAAGAGAGGAATTGTGGACTGAACTGCATCAATTGGGAGCACAGATCACAAATGCTTGGCTTCTATGTGGAGATTTCAATAATGGACTTTTTACAGAAGACAGAATAGGGCAACCAATCACAACAAGAGAAATACAAGGTTTTTAGGATATGATGAGTAACCTACAATTGACTCCTCTAAGGTCAGTTGGTAGGTATTTTACTTGGTGTAACAAGCAACCAATAGGAAGTAGAGTATACAGTAAGATTGATTGGGCATTGGGGAATTTTGGGTGGATGCAGCTATATGGGCATATTGAGGCTGACTATCTGAGTCTTGGAGTATCTGATCACTCTCATGTATTACTGAGATGTGGCCAGAAGAGGAGAATGAATCCCAAGCCTTTTAAGTTCTTTGCTAATATTATGGAGCATCCAGAGTTTCATGAAAGGCTAAGGAGAGTATGGGAAAATGAAGAAGGGGTGGATGCTATGGTTAAAATACGCAGGAAACTGGGAAACTTGAAACTAGAATTGAAAGAACTAAATAGGTACATGGCATAATATGAGCAAAGACCGAATCAAGCTAAGCAGAACTTGGAGATTGTACAAGCTAATCTCAGTACACAACTCTTCTGCCAGAACTTATTTGATCAGGATAAGGAGATATTGGTTGAGATTGATAAATGGAGTAATATTGAAGAACAGGTGCTTAGACAAAAGTCGAGGGAAAATTGGATACTATGTGGAGATAGTAATTCTAAGTACTTTCATGCACAGCTAAAGATAAGACAAAACAGAAACACTATATCATCTGTTTACACTGAATCTGGTAGTAAACTAACTGACCCAAGGCAAATAGAAGCAGAGTTTATTAAAGTTTTTGAAGGATTAATGGGAAAATGTAGTGAAGAGGTACAATGCCCAAACTCAGAAGTCATAAGGAAAGGACCAGTCCTAACTAGGGAGAAACAGATGGGAATGATTCATACTGTTACAAATGAAGAAATAGACAGAGCCATCAAGGATATGCCAATAGATAAAGCCCCAGGGATTGATGGATTTCCTATTGAGTTTTTCACAGGAAATTAAGATATGGTTAAAAAGGATGTATATGGTGTAGTGAATCAATTCTTTGAGACGAGAAAAATGCTCAGAAAGATGAACTGCACAGCCATCACATTGATTCCCAAAGTTAAGGCCCCATCAATGGTCAAAGATTATAGGCCTATTGCATGCTGCAATACCTTGTACAAGATCATTGCAAAGGTCTTACAATTGAGGATCAAGAAGGTGATTGGAAGCCTAGTTAGCCAATCACAATTTGCTTTTATTGAAGGGAGAAGTATCATCGATAACATTTTATTCAGTCATGAACTTTTCAAGGATTACAATAGGAAAGGGGTGTCCCCTAGATGTGTTATGAAGATTGATCTTAGGAAGGCATATGACACTATAGATTGGAGGTTTTTGAGAAGGATGCTCAGTGAGTTGGGTTTTCCTTTTAAATTCATAGAGTGGATCATGGAATGTGTTACAACTGTATCTTACTCTCTCATGCTGAATGGAGGTCTCACCAAACCATTTAATGGACAAAGAGGAATCAGATAAGGAGACCCCATGTCTCCTTACCTCTTTGTCATTGCAATGGAATATTTGAACAGAGCAATGATGTTGTTAGATGACAATGGGGATTTTAATTTTCATCCCATATGCAGGAAATTGGGGATAATTCACATTTGCTTTGCAGATGATCTTCTTATGTTTTGCAGGGCAGATAAGGAGCCTATCAGACTATTACAAGAAGTTTTCCAGAAATTCTCATATGCTTCTGGATTACAGGAAAATAAAGAGAAGAGTTCAATATATATGGCTGGGGTGAATGCTAAAGAAAAGAAGGAGATATTGACTATGCTGGGATTTGAAGAAGGAAAACTGCATTTTAGGTACTTAGGAGTACCATTATCATCAAAGAAACTCACAGTGCAACAATGTTTACCATTAGTAGAGAAAATAACTGAAAGAGTGAGATGTTGGTCAGCTAGATTGCTTTCCTATGCTGGGAGATTGCAACTGATAAGGTCTGTGCTTTTTGGCATACAAACTTATTGGGCACAGATCTTCATAATCCCTAAAAAGGTTATGAAGCTGATAGAAGCAACTTGCAGATCATTCCTATGGACTGGAGAAGAAATAATAACAAGGAAAGCTTTAGTAGCTTGGGAACAGATATGCAGACCTATTGATGCAGGGGGCTTAAATGTTATTAATCTATGTCTTTGGAACAAAGCTATTGTGATGAAACAATTGTAGGCAGTGGAAATGAAAAAAGACTGCTTGTGGGTTAAATGGGTGCATAGCTACTATGTCAAGAAGCAAACTATTGAAAGTATGCACACACCCAAGAATGATGCTTGGGTTATTAGGAAGATTATAGATATGAAGGAAGAGTTGAAGAGTCAGAATTTGCAGGGGACCTTAGCTGATCAATTGAAACCTTTACAGGAGCAGGGGAGATTCTCAATAAAGAAGACTTATATGATGTTCACTCCACAACAACAGAAGATTCACTGGAGGAGTTTAGTGTTACAACCAAGCATACATCCCAGATTTAAATTTACTACATGGTTGGCTGCACATGGAAGATTAGCTACTGTGGGCAGACTAAGCAGAATTGGCATTATAGTAACCACAAGACTGTGTCTTTTGTAAGAGTGCTACTGAAACATTGCACCACCTTTTCTTTGAATGTACAATCGCTAGTGAAGTCTGGGCAAAGCTTTTACACTGGCTAGGAATGAAAAGAAGCATAAAAGGATGGGAGGATGAGCTACAATGGGTGAGTAAGCTGGCAAGGAAGAGGACAAGCAAAGCAGTGATCATTAGCTATGTATTTTCCATGCTGGTATATAGTCTATGGAGAGAAAGAAATATGATGAGATTTCAGCAAGCTAAGTTCGATAAGCACAGAATCTACAGAGAAATAGTTTTACATATACATGTTCGAGGCAGAAAGCAGCCAAAGTGGAAGAAGATACTACAGAACTTAGATAGTTTTGCGTACGAATTATTTGTATTTTTGTTATTTTGTTGATTAGTTAGCTGATCAGTAGTGGTTAGCTAAGCTAGTATGAGTCGAGATATAGATGGTAACTGGTCAGCAGTTACTTGTTTTGTACAGTTACACTTTCGATTAATACAAATGGATTTAATAAAAAAAAAGTGAAGTTGGAAATTTGGAAATTTATGTGAGATTTTGGTTACAGCTGGGGCCTGGAATAGGCGATTGAGTTATTTTATTTAGTGTTGCAGTTTATCTTTCTTGTTTGTGTAGAATTGTTTTCTTAATTTATTTTATATATATATATATATATATATATATATATTGTTACAGGTTATGATTGCACCCCTCTCAACGCGAACGCGAAGGCCAATAAGGCCTGAACCTATGTGAACGCGGCCAGGCCCACGCGATCGCGATGAAGGCCTGCCCATCTATATTTAAACACTCTAAAACACGGACAGGACCCTTTTTTCTTCATAATTTTCGAACTACCCAGCCCTAAGGATGCTTTTCTGCACCAAAGTTCATCCCCAAGTTATTGGTAATCAATTATAAACTTCACTTTTTCAATTACCCAATGTTTTTCATCACATCTCAATCACAAATCAAGAGTTTCCATGGTAAAAATTGAGGGTTTGGGTAGAATTAGGGAATTTAGTAAAAATCGAATCTTTACCTCGAATTGAGGTCAGATTTCGAAACTAATTCTATATTTGGGCTCATGGGTGAATGGGTAAACGTAATTTGGTCTGAACCCCGAGTTTGGACCAAGCGGGCTCGAGGTCAGGTTTTAACTTTTTTTAGAAAACTTAGGAAAAATTATAATTTTCAGTAAAGTTAGTTCCTTTAGCATTAATTAATGATATTAAGTTAATTATGGTTATATTCGGGTGTATTGGAGTGGAATTCAAAAGGAAAAGCTATGATTGAGCAGTGAGTGGCCTGCGAATTTGAGATAAGTGCTTGGTTTAACCTTGACTTGAAGGAATAGGAATCCCCAACTTAATTGTTATGTGAAATTGTATGTGTGTGGTGTATAGGTGAAGTGACGAGTATCTATGCACCACCAAAAGTGTCTGCTTACATGATCCCTTACTCGTTTCCAATTTAATTGATTCATGTCTTAACTGTTTCATGTTCATTGTGGTTTCTATGATTACCTGGCTTGTTAATTTGTTGTTAAGTCTCGTTGCAATTATTTTGGAAAAGTATTAGTTGTTACCTTGGTTTCATTGTGGTACATAAAGTTTGAGTGTGTTGACATTATTTTACGAGATATATATATATATATATCTGTGTGTGTGTGTATTCCTGTTTGGTTCCATTTTAAGATAATATTGATGAAGTTTATGAGAAGTACGATTTTCTGTTTACAACTATGGAGATAAAAGATATTAATAAGTGTCGACTGGAGGGATCGGGTTGTACGCCGCAACAAGAAAGTGAAAAGGGAGGACATTATGATTTACTGATTTTAAACACAAAGAATTGGAAAATTAACTGTTTTACTCTACTGTTTCACATATTATGCACATACGGTTATTTTAAAGTGAAGTTGGAAATTTGGAAATTTGTGTGAGATTTTGGTTACAGTTGAGGCCTGGAATAGGCGATTGAGTTATTTTACTTAGTGTTGCAGTTTATCTTTCTTGTTTGTGTAGAATTGTTTTCTTGCTTTATTATATATATATATATATATATATATATATATATATATATATATATTGTTACAGGTTAAGTTATGATTGCCCGTCTTAGCCTCGTCACTACTTCGTCGAGGTTAGGCTCGGAACTTACTCAGTACATGGGGTCGGTTGTATTGATACTACACTCTGCACTCTTTTGTGAAGATCCAGGTACCGACCAGCATTACAGATTTTTAGTAGCAGACATCCACCATTCAGAGACACGAAGTATATTTGTCGGCGTTTGCAGATCCCTGGAGTCTTCTCTTAGTTCATAGAGACTGTTTTATTTTTCTCAAAACATCTATATTATTCTTTCAGCCCATTATTTGTAGTAATCTTAGAACTTCGTGAATTGTGACACCAGACCCTGGGGTAGTCTTATTGTTACTTATTTAGTTAGAGGCTCGACTTAATTGTTCATTTATTATTTATTTCGTGGACTTATGAAATGTAAGTAATAAATTTTAGTTTATTTTAAACAATTTTGTTATGGTTAAGTATACTTTAGTGGAAATCAATTAAATAAACTCTAATATTGGCTTGCCTAGCAAGTGTGGTATTAGGCGCCATCACGATCCCTAAGGTTGGGAATTTGGGTCGTTACAACTTGGTATCAGAGCACTAGGTTGCTTAGGTCTCACAAATCACGAACAAGCTTAATAGAGTCTGAAGGATCAGTACAGAGACGTCTGTACTTATCTCTCAGAGGCTATTGAGTTAGGAAACAACTCCATTTTTATTTCTACTCTATCGTGCAATTCTTGTTATCTCAAATACTGATTGGATTCTTCTATTCTCTCGCAGATGGCGAGAACACGTGCTTCCTCTTCTGCTGACCAACATTCCATTCCTCCAGCAACAGCAGCTCTTACCAGGGGTAGAGGCCGAGGCCGCGCCAAAGGCCGAGTCAGGGGCAGGACTCAACCCATTGCTTAGGCAGTAGCCCCGGTTGTGGAACCTCAAATCGAGATTAATTAGGGGGGTCCAGCTCATACCGTTCCGGCGGGACCTGCTCAGGTCCCAGAGGGGTTTATTGCTACCCCTGTACTTCAGGACGCTTTGGTCCATTTCATGGGCATTATGGAGAGTGTGGCCCAGACTGGCACATTCCCCGTTGCAGCAGCCGTATCTCAGGCTGGAGGAGGGGTCTAGACTACTGCTACCCACCCGGTTCAGACCACTCCTCAGGTTCAGACCCCAGCAGCCAATCCAGTTGGGGTAATTCAACTAGTTGCAGTAGTGCCGCCTGTTGATGGGGAAGCCATGTTCTCAGACAAGACAACGATTTAGTTAAAACAACCCATTGATGGCGTCTAACGTTAAGCCCGCTAGACAAGCCAACGATTTAATTAAATCTACTCCTTTCTTTGTTTAAGATGTCTCACAATAAAACCATAAGAATGGATATATAAACTAAGAAAAATTGTGGAAGCTAGAAATTTCAACAACTTAATATAATCGTTACGTAGTTCCATACAAAGTTTCCCAGAACTTGTGTCACAAGCCTCACGGATGATCTAAGATTTCTACAACAATAGTCTGGAAAGAACAGGTAAAACTGTCCGAAAATACAATAAGACAGGAATGAAAGATAGATGGTGACGCCAAGGCCCACGAACGTCTGCGGGTCTACCCTGATGTATCCTATGTGGACTGAAGGATGCTCCCTCTGTCAATGTCCACTGGGTCCGGCTGCGTAGTCTGCACATCATAGAGAAGTGCAGGTGTAGCATCAGTACAACCGACCCCATATATTGAGTAAGTGCCGAGCCTAACCTCGGCGAAGTAGTGACGAGGCTAGACACAACAACAACATATACCTGTACAGTTCTACAATATATAACATATAGTAATAGGAAATAACAGCTAATACGAGGGGGATTGGGAAACATGCTGGGGGAAACAATAGAGAAACAATAACGATTAACTGAACAAGACCCCAATACAACGGAATGAAAATCAACAGCAGGTAGCAATAACAACAAATATGTACACGGCATCACCCTTCATGCTTTAATCTCATCCTCACAATGTAGTGAATAAATGAATGAATGGCACGGCATCACCCTTCGTGCTTTTACTCTCATCCTCACAATACAATAAATAAATGAATGAATGGCATGGCATCACCCTTCGTGCTTTTACTCTCATCCTCACAATGCAATAAATAAATGAATGAATGGCACGGCATCACCCTTCGTGCTTTACACTCTTCCTCACCCAAGTAATATCAACCACAACAACAAGGCAAGGAAAATCGTCAATATGATTCATAACCAATATTTCCCGGCAAGGGAACTACAACAACAATAATATGGCCCTGGCAAGGTAATCAGCTATAACCAATCTCTTCCGGATACATAACTCAACAAAACAATCCTCAACTGAAAACAACTTATCACATATCCTTATCAGGTATTTTCAACAATTGCATACTTCCGAAATGAAATCCGCTTCATAACACAATAAATATTGAAGGGAAACATGTAATACATAAGAACCGACTCACGGGCATGCATTGACCGCAACGTATAGGTACTCGTCACCTCACCTATACGTTGGACATGGATAATCACATAGCAAATAGGACTCTACACCTAATCCCTCAGCTAAGGTTAGACCAAACACTTACCTCGATGCCTCGAACACAAATCAAGCCTCAACTACCGTTTTACCTCTTGGTTCCGCCACCAACACGCTCGTATCTAGCCACAAGTTACTTAATTATATCAATAAAGGCTAATTGAATCAATTCTAATGCATGGAAATGAGTTTTCTAAAGTTTTCCCCAAAAAGTCAAAAATAACCTCGGGCCCGCTTGGTCCAAACCCAAAATTCGGACCAAAACCCGATTACCCATTCACCCCCGAGCCCGGGTATATAATTGGTTTTGGAATCTGACCCCAAATTGAGGTCTAAATTCCCAAATTTCGATATTCTTAGGTTCTTCCCCAAAATTCCCAATTTCCCCATGAAAACCCTAGATTCTAGGATGCAATCTTGTAAAAAGAAGTTAAAGAGTAAGGAAATTGAGTTAGAAATCACTTACCAATGTTTTTGAAGAAGAAAAGTGTTTAGAAAATTGCCTCTTACGTTTTAGGGTTTTTGAAAAGTGGAAAATAGCTGAAAATTACGTTATTTATAGGTATCCCTNTGTTTTTGAAAAGAGGAAAATAGCAAAAAATTACGTTATTTATAGGTATCCCTGCCCAGGCCTCCACCGCGGTCCGCGGTAAGGCGACCGCAGCCGTGAAGGCCTCATTGCATCCTCGCAGAAGTTCCACCATCGCGGTCCGCGGTAAGGCGACCGCGACCGCGGAGCTGCTGCAGGTTCGTTGAAGGTCAACCACCGCGGTCCGCGCTAGGGCGATCGCGGCCGCGCTCCCAGGTTCAGAGACATGTTGCTGCACCTGCACACTCAGTGATTTTAAGTCTAAAACACCCCGGAATCTACCCGAAACTATCCCAAGCCCTCGGAACTTCAACCCAAAAGTGCACACAACCTCGGAACAACATTATGGACTTATTCAAGTACTTAAACCACCAAAATAACATCAAAACAAGGAATTAGACTCCAAAATCTATAGAATTCCCTCAAATATCATAAACTATCGAATTTTCCATTTTTGGATCCGAAACACGTCAAACCAATTCCGTTTCTTACCGAATTTTACAGACAACTCATATTAATCATATTGAACCCGTTACGGGCTCCAGAACCATAATACGGGCCCGGTAACATGAGTTTCACATAACAATTCATTTTCACAAGTCTTTATATTTTTCAGGAAATAATGTTTCTTTAAAAATTCATTTCTCGGACTTGGGACCTCAGAATTCGATTCCGGGCATACGCCCAAGTCCCATATTTTTCTACGGACCCTCCGGGACCGTCAAGTCACAGATCCGGGTCCGTTTACCAAAAATGTTGGCCAAAGTCAAATTTATTCAATTAATTATATAAAGTTCAACATTTATCAAATTTCTACATAAAGACTTCCCGGCTACGCGCCCGGGCTGTGCACACACATCGAGGTGAGATTAACGGAGGCTTTCAAGGCCTCGGAACACGGTTTTAATTCAAATTACACGGGATGACCTTTTGGGTCATCACATTGGACAAGTTTATCAAGCTTTTCCCTGTTCACTTTAGTGGTGCTACTTCAGAGGACCCTCAGGAATATCTGGATAGTTGTCATGAGGTATTGCATAGTATGGGCATTTTGGAGGCCATTGGGGTCGGTTTTGCTGCTTTTCAGATGACTGGTTCCGCCAAGAAATGGTGGAGGGATTATCTGTTGACTAGACCAGTTGGGTCGCTGCCTTAACTTGGGATCAGTTTTCTCATCTCTTTATGGAAAAGTTTTTGCATGTTACTACTCGAGAGGAGAAATGTCGTCAGTTTGAGCGACTTCAGCAGGGTAGCATGACTGTGACCTAGTATGAGACTTATTTCGTGGGTTTGGCTAGACATGATATTCTCTTGTTGCCTACAGAGAGAGAGGGTCAGACGGTATATTGAGGGCCTTGCTCAGCCCATCAGGTTGCAGATAGCCAAGGAGACAGGGACCGATATTTCTTTTAAGGATACGGCTAATGTGGCTAGGAGGGTTGAGTGAGTTCTCGAGATGGGACGTCAGGGGTCTGACAAGAGACCTCGCCAATCCGGTGATTTCAGTAGTGCCTCATCTGGAGGAGGGACTTCATTTAGCAGAGGCCATTTCTGTAACGACCTGGCCGGTTGTTTTGGAGAGTTAGCACCCCGATCCCCTGATAATTGTTCCTCCCTTGCCTTATTAGGTTAATGGAACGATTCGGAGCGTTGAGTGATGAAAATTGGAGTGTTTTTGGACATATAGTCCTTTAAGGTGAGCTTTGACCTTAGAAATTGGGCCGGAGCGGGAGCTGTGTGAAGACGGATCCGGAATGGAAATCCGTCGACTCCGTCAGCTCCGTTGAGTGATTTCGGGGTTGGGAGCGTGTTCGGAATGTGTTTTTGAGGCCAGACGTAGATTTAGGCTTGAATTGGCGAAAGTTAGAATTTCGGCGATTTCGGCCGATAGGTGAGATTTTCATATCGGACTCGGAATGGACTTCCGAAAGCGACAGTAGGTACGGAATGTCATTTATGACCTGTGTGCAAAATTTGAGATTATTCGGACGAGTTTAGACGTGGTTTGGCGTCGGAAGTGAATTCTTGAAAATTCCTAAGTTCCTAGGCTTGAATCTATGCATTTTTGGATATTTTGATGTTAGGGGACGTGTTTTTAAGTTCGACTAAGTTGGAATGAGGTATTGGGGTCAGTTGGTGGTTTTGATTGAGGTCCCGAGGGCCTCGGAGTCGATTCGGATGTTTAACGGGAAGTTTGGAAATTTTCAAAGTGCTGAACCAGACTTGTATCTGGTGTTCCGCACCTGCGATGGAATTTCCGCAGGTGCGAGCACACAGGCACGGGACTTATGCCACAGGTGCGAATCCCCAGTGGCTTGGTCAGGGATCGCAGGCGCGACCTAGGCTCCGCTGGCGCGAAACCGCAGGCGCGACCTTCCTATCGCAGGAGCGGTCCAAGTGGCCTGGTCAGGGATCGCAGGCGCGACCTGGGCTCCGCAGGCGCGGAACCGCATGCGCGACCTTTCTATCGCAGGAGCGGTCCCAGGCCTTTAAGTGATTTTCCGCACCTGCGATGATTATTCCGCAGGTGCGGTTGAAGGGACCGCAGTTGCGGAAATCCCTGTTCATATTCTGAAAATCCGAGGGTTATGTTATTTTCACCATTTTTGAGTTGTGGGAGCTCGGGAGGGGCGATCGTTGAGAGGATTTTAACGTGGGTGATCGAGGTAAGTAATTTTTTACCATCATAGGTTAATTTCCATGATTCTAGTCTTAAATTCCACCCTTAATTCGAGATTTTGAGTTTAAATTTGGGAAAAATTAGAAGAAACTTCCTAGAACGAATTTTGGGATTTTGATTGAGTATTTGACCTCCGATTTGAGAGATTTTCATATGGTTAGACTCGTGAGTGAATAAGGTTTCGGAAAATATAAATTTTACCCGAATCCGAGACGTGGGCCCGAGGGGCGTTTTGGTCCAATTTTCTAACTTCGCGCATTAGTTCTGAATTAATTAGTTATTTCGATTTCTTGAATTTATATTTACGTTATCCCATCTAATTGAATAGATTTGGGCCACCCGGAGTTGGATACTCGTGGCAAGAGAGTGATTAGCGGTTGATTTGCACAGGTGAGGTAAGTGGCTTGCCTAACTCTGTGTTGGGGAATCTCCCTTAGGCATTTTACAGGTTTTTGCTATGAAAACCCTGTGTACATGAGGTGACGAGCGCGTGCACGGGATATTTTCACTGAAGTTCCTTATTTCTTTCTACATAATG
>ML269930.1:0-18603 GCA_005239495.1 Nicotiana undulata
GTACGTTGGCTTGTCTAGCGGGTTCAACGTTAGACGCAGTCACGGCCTGGAAGGTGGGATTTCTGGTCGTGACAAAAACTTTATAAACTTTGAAATTTTAAACTTCTAGATTCGGATGCCGAAACCTATTAAATCACGTCTGATTGACCCCAAATTTTGCACACAAGTCATATTCGACATTAGAGACCTGCTCCAACTTCCTGATTCTTCAAAACCTTCAAATTTCTGTCTTTAGCCAAATGACTTCAAAATAACCGACGGACATCCGAATTCACTTCCGATCGCGCTCCCAATTCCAGAATCACCATACGGAGCTATTCCTAGGCTCGGAATCCCAAATGGACATCTATAACACTGAAATGCCTTCAAGCCAAACTTAGGAAATTCCTTCAAAAATGTTGACTTCCACAATATACACCGAAATGCTCCCGGGTTATCCAAAACCCGATCCGGACATACGCCCAAGTATGAAATCATCATACGAACCTGCCGGAACCTTCCGATCCTGATTCTGAGGTCGTTTACTCCAAATTCCAGTCTTAGTCAATTTCTTCAACTTAACGCTTCCGAAATGAGAATTTTCTTTCCAATTTGACTTCGAACTTCCTGAATCTCAACTCCGACCATACGCACAAGTCATAATACCTGAAATGAAGTTGTTCATGACTTCCAACCGCTGAATGACGCGCTAGAGCTCAAAACGATCGGTCGGGTCGTTACATTTTCCCTCTTCAAAAATCGCTCCAAAAGATCTATTCCCGTTCAAAAATGGTGGAAAAGTGGGCAAAGGTCACAGATTAATTTAATATAAACTGCCCAGGTTTTTACCAATACATAGTGCGTTCGCGTGAGGGCCCACACGATCGCATAGAATTGACCATGATCCCCCATGCGATCGCAATCACAGCCCCGCATTCGCACTGCCTTACCCCCCCCCTAGCCATCCCACGCGCCTCAACACAGTGCGATCGCACCAGCCTTCACGCGATTGCACTACTTTGCATTCACACACTTCGCGATCGAGGACCACTGCTGGAGATCGCATAGCATAATTTTTTTCCTGCCTCAACTTAACTCTACGCGATCTCATAAACACCTACGCGATCGCAATGAATGAATTTAGCCGTCAAAACACCAGAAAACAACAGATTCCCTAATGCCAAAAATGTTGGCTTGAGCATCCGAAATGCACCTGAGGCCCTCGGGACCCCAACCAAACCTACCAACATGTCCCATAACATCATTAGAACTTAGTCAAGCCTTCGAAACATAAAAAACAACATCAAAACACTAAAATCACATCGAATTCAAGCCTATGAACTTTGAAATTTCTAAAATCCACCCACGATGCCGAAAATATCCAAAACACCTCCGATTGACCTAAAATTTTGCAGACATATCCAAAATGACATTACGAACCTTTTCCAACTTCCGGAATTCCATTCCGACCCCGATAGCCTATTTTACATCGCCGACCGGAAATCACCAAAAACTAACTTTCGCTAATTCAAGCCTAATTCTACACCGGACATCACAAAAATATTTTGGACACACTCCTAACTCCAAAATCATCTAATGAAGCTATCCAGGCCATAAAATCCGCATTCTGAGGTCGTTTACCAATAAGTCAACTCTCAGTTGACTTTTCCAACTATAAAGCTATTTTTAGAGATTAAGTGTCTCAATTCCTACTACAACCATTCCGAACTCGAGCCAACTAACTCTAACACATCATAAACAGTATAACCAACCTATGACAAGGCAAAAACAGTAAATATAATGCAGGTTCTACGTAACGACCGACTGGGTCGTTACACTTCCAGGCTTTCAGTGCCAATCTTTTGAAAAAAAAATTTGATCATGCTAGTATTCACATCTAATTGTAATATTCTAGAGTGCACCATATGGGTATCTAACAAGAGATCTATTACCATATTTGCACTATCCTTCAGAAATGTCAACTAACTCTACCAGTCCATCCCCCATTTTGGGTTATTCTAACCCCAATCGGACCTTGATAACCCGTCCTTCTCTTAAACTATATTTGTTAGCTCCCATAGGGCATAACTAAGATCGGTGTGGCCGATTGTACGTACATCTGTCACTGTTGAAGGTTGCTCAAAATGCTTATATCTCCCTTCCTGAATGGTAAATAATGATAATCTTTGTTAACTGGGTACCTCGTACCCTTCTTCGCCTTGTTTCTTTTACTTGATGAAACTTGTGTCTACCTTCCGTTTCTCTTATTCTTTTTTACCGTAAGAGTGGATAAGTATTCTTGCCTTAGGGATCCTTACAAAGGAGCTTACACACACATGATCAACTGAAGACCTTACGTTTACTCATCATAAGCATGATGCAAAAATCGAGTTCCTTCGACTTAACTCTTCCATAGATATATCTCTTACCGAGCGTCTTTCTGGATGTAGCCATCGTCGTAAGATAGAGTTTATAAAATTGAGTTCTTACAACTGAGCTCTACCACACAATCTAGAGTAAGAAGAAAGAGTGACAGTCCTAAATGCTCTGTAGACTCCTCCTTATAAGTGTGGTGCACGACACACCCATAAACAAGATTCTACTAGACACAGCTTGTAGACTCCCAAGGACACAACTGCTCTGATACCACTTTTGTCACGACCCAAATCGATGCGCCGCGACAGGCACCCGGTACCTTTTTCACCGAGTACCAACATAACGAATATTTCATATCATTCTATCATAGTTAAGTGAACCAAACTAAAGCATGAGGGAATACAAACTTATATATATGAAGTACGAGCCTATAAGACCCAAATAACCATTCGTGTACTGAACATAGGACGACAAGGCCATACAACCTTTTACGTACATGAAATCTGTCTACAAGACTCTAAGAATACATAATTTTCATAAAGATCAGGACAGAGTCCCGCCATACCAAACGATACACGTCTAAATCATACTAACAAAGCAAGAAACTCTGAAGCACATGGAGTGCACCAACATCTTACGCTGAGCTGATAGCGTATTTGGAGGGCTCTCGACTTGTCTGTCGGGGCCTGCGGGAATGAAACGCAGCGTCCCTCGGCAAAAGGGACGTCAGTACGAATAATGTACTGAGTATGTAAGGCACATAAATAAGTACATAACAGACATGGAATAAATATAGGGTAAATGACTCACCTTGTAAGTCTGTATAATTATGTAAATCATGAAATACTTATAGTGTCATGCATATACGTATGATTGTCATGTCTTGCATTGGTACATGTCTCCATAACATCATCAAGCCTCTGAGGGAATCCCATCATATCATTTCAGCCACTGTCGGCAAATCACCAATGTATACCAGTTGATCAGGTGGTGGTGCGTATATAACGCCATAACCTTTCACACACACACACACACACACACACACACACACACACACACACATATATATATATATATAATTATGCTTATAAAACGCCATCCGGTTATGGGTCAATGCACATCTATAAATGGATGAAATGCATGAAAAATGTGTAATTTTTTTCGGATAAACTTTTTCAACTGCGTATTATTCCGAGACCCATGAACAGAAGATATAATAATATGTCACATGGGGAACCAATAACACAGAGAC
Source organism: Nicotiana undulata (assembly GCA_005239495.1). NCBI lineage: Eukaryota > Viridiplantae > Streptophyta > Magnoliopsida > Solanales > Solanaceae > Nicotiana > Nicotiana undulata. Next base: position 3,608 of record ML269930.1, read on the forward strand.
CCCTAGTATTTCTATGAATAGAGTCGTTTATGAGAAATTGTGCGTTTGCTCGTTTCTTCTGTATAATTTGAATCATGCCCAAAAAGAAAGAAGGGATGACCTTAACATACCCGAACCAATTCTCCTTACAATCCTTTTAACACCCATTGATTGCTGAAACATATAACGGCAAGATCGGAGTAGGAAAAAATCCGTATGATATTCTTGAGAAACATTGTACCAAAACTATCCCAACAAAGCAGCTACTGCTCAAAGTGCACAACGTTATTCAATTCTGATTTTCATATTGGGATCCTGCTTCATCTTCAATTGTGTTACTGAAGATATAAGGAGTTATATATTCTCCTTGTACCAAGAAGTTCTTTGATTAAAGTTCTCTATTACTTTGCAAAACTTAGCATCTTACTTTAAAATTCATGAACCATATTACTAATAACGAATGAGATGCTTATTTTCAAGAATGGAAATGACCGTACACTTCTGTGGATCTTTGATAACACTTCTCCACCCAAAATGATATAATGCATTTATCCCTTAAGATAATGCTACCTTTTCCAATGAACTAAGAGTCATCACATATAAGATGTATTGTTTCCATGTAAATCTTTAACTTATCCAAAATATATTAGCTAATTACCAATTTCTTTATTAACTTGGTAATTCTTCACTAACCAATAATTAATCCATTACTTACATATTTAAGAATTATCTCAAATTACATAAAGTGATGCTCACTTTTAATACACTTTATACACCTTACTACCATGGCCATGGGGTACCTTTTATGGTACTAGTCCATAAATACCGGGTATTTTTGCTTGGGCCGTATTTTATCCCAAAATACCATACTTCGACGAAATTCCTTTTCTTCAATTTGCTTACCTTCTCTCCTTCACGAATTTACTCATTACTTGTTTGAAATAGCATAAAATGCTTATAATCTTAAAGAAATCTCATTTCCGAACTTACGTCGATTAACTTACGATGAAACTTTAACATACGAAAGATGCGGGATGTAATACCCCATTTCCGAGCTTTCACCAACTTGCTTATGACATACTTTTATGTACGAAAACATGGGGTGTAACATGTATTTCCTGATAAAGTGCGCCTAAGTTGGGCGATGAAAATGTACAACATAAAATAGTGTCGTGAGATGACGGTATATGAGTCAACTCCGGATGTATACATGGTTGTTGTCGTAGATGGTTTACGAGTTGTAATTGGATCTTGCGTGCGAAGAAGAAGAAAACAAATATGTGGGTTGTGGGTAAATACATTGGCACCCACAATTGTGAAATGGACACATTCAGTGGGAATCACTTCAACTTGGATGTTGACTTGACTTCTCTTGTCTTGATTCCACACATTGAAGCATCCATAAGGTACAAGATCAAAGAGTGTATTACATCCGTCCACCAGGAATATTGGTGTACCATTACCAAAAGAAAGGCATTTCTCGGGCTCTAACGTGCCTTTGAAATTGTTTATGGTAACTGGGATAAGTCATTTGCATCTCTACCCAGGTACATGCCGCATTGCAACACTTTAACCCCGGGACTGTTGTTGAATGGAAGCTTGAGCAGAGTCCGGTAATACTCGAATATATATATTCATATACGTGTTCTGGACATTTAAACAAGCAATTGATGGTTTTTTGCATTGTCGGCCGGTAATATCCACGACACTCATATCTATGGAAAATATGATATTAAGCTATTGATCGTCGTTGCAGTAGATGTAATGGAAGTATATTTCCCTTAGCTTTTGCTATTTGTGCCAATGAAAGACGAGAGATGTGGACAGTGTTTTTGAACCACTTGAAAGAGCACGTTGTGAAAGAGCGTTCAGGTATTTGTCTAATATCTGATCGGCATGGTAGTATTATAAGTTATGTAGAGAATTTGCATGCATGAAAAGAACCGTATACCTACGACCATTACTGTGTGAGGCACCTGAGGGCAAATATCCATAAGGCACATCCTAACAAGGATTTGCATGATTTAATATGGATGGCTGCAACAGAACACCAAGAGTGTAAATTTAGGAGGCGCATGGAATCTATCAGGCAGGAAGACGAGAGAGCCTACCGTTGGTTGATGCGACAACAGCCTGACAAGTGGACTTTGCATGCAAATGGTGGTAGAATATGGGGAATTCTGACTACAAATGTGTAAAAGTCTTTCAACGGGTTACTGAAGTCTGCACTAGGATTTCCTGTCACTGCTATGGTGCGGATGTCATTCAAGCAGAAGGCGGAGAGGTTTGTTGAAAGGGCTAGAGTTGCATCGTCATTGATGGAAATAAGTGTTGAATTATGCCACTACCAATGAAAAGATTTTAGAAATACAGGGGGAGAGCACATTGGCATTCATATTTAAGGTATTCCCACGAGCGAAATATTTTTGAAGTTTGCACCACTATTCATCAAAATCGGGGGAATAATATACACACCATAAATGAATCTAGAAGGTTATGCTTTTGTAGGAAATTTTCCATTTGCCACATGCCGTGCTCACATGCCATCAAGTGCTTTCAACATACAAGTTTAGGGCCATCCAACTACGTTGATAAAGAATATAGTGTTGCTGCAAAAAAGAACGCGTATACGGAAATAAATGGATGTTGGTGATACCGTTTATGCGCACAAATGTGGTATATGCTCGCAAACAGTACACGACCATCGTATGTACTTATTTATCTTGCAGCTCCTGGTGGAAGTTCATATAATTACCCAACTATCAAGGATACACGTAGTGTTTTGTTTTCTTAATATGGTTGTAATAAGTGTATGTACTCTTTTATCTTGCAGAATGTATGAAATAAAATTATGTTTCCATTGCTGTTAAATCTTATTGATATTTGACATAATCATACAGATAACAATATAACATAAGCCCATTTTTTTTAAAAATTGTCTTGTCAACCTAAAAAAGTTGCTCGCCTGCAATAGCTATCTTCTGGAAAAGTTGTATTGTATCCGCAAGAATCTTTAACACGCGAAGCATAGTACGGAAAAATACTACGTTATGTGTGTTGTCTTGTCGACCTGAAAATCTGCCTGCCTGCAAAAGCTATATTCTGGAAAAGCTTTATTGTACCGAAAGAATCTTTAACACGCGAAGTATGGCACGGTTAAATACTATGTTATGTGTGTTGTCTACTCGACCTGAAAAGCTGCCCACCTGCAAAAGCTATCTTCTGGAAAAGTTGTATTGTACCCGAAAGAAACTTTAACACGCGAAGCATAGCGCGGTTAAAAACTACGTTATGTGTGTTGTCTTGTCGACCTAAAAAGATGCTCGCCTGCAAAAGCTATCTTCTGGAAAAGTTGTATTGTACCCGAAAGAATCTTTAACACGCAAAACATAGCGCGGTTAAATACTACGTTATGTGTGTTGTCTTGATGACCTGAAAAGCTTCCCGCATGCTATAACTATCTTCTAGAGAAGTTGTATTCTACCCGAAAGAATCTTTAACACGGCGAAGCATAGCGCGATTAAATACTACGTTATGTGTGTTGTGTTATCGACCTGAAAAGCTGCCCGCCAGCAAAAGCTATCTTCTGGAAAAGTTGTATTATACCCGAAAGAATCTTTAACACGCGAAGCATAGAGCGGTTAAATACTACATTATGTGGGTTGTCTTGACTATAAATAACTAGCGCATTTTAGTTCTTATCCGCTCTTAACCAAAACAAATAGCAAAACTTTCCAAAAAAAAAAATCATTTTTCTTGCATTAACAAATGTCTAGACGCAATGACCAACCAAGGTGCTATTGTCGCAAACGTGCGATTATGAAAGCATGTGTGTCCGATTGTAATGTTGGGTGCAGATACTGGATGTGTCTATATAGGTTTGGAGGCAATGACGGAAATCATTGTATGTTTGAGGAATGGTATGATGAACCCATTAACCAAGAATACTAAAAATCACGTTTGTAGTATATTTGGAATATGAACGGTGAATACCAACGCCATGAGTCTGTAATGCAATCAGAAATTGTGGCATTGCAGGAGAAATTAAAAGAGGCGGAAGAAGAAAAAATAAAATGGAAGAGAAATTTAAGTGGTTGGAGCAGAGAATAATAGGCGGTAGTGACTAAACAAACACATGTATGTGTTGAGTGTAGTATTTTATCTTTATATTTTTCATGTCATGTACTTTCATCAGTTGTACTGAATTTAAATTATGTTAACTTGCTATGTTTGTGTTTGTGTTGTAGTATTAAAATAACGAAGAACCGGAGAAATAAAAACATAATGCTCATATACTATAAACAATAAAAATTGTTGCTACTCCCTCCGTTCCAATTTATGTGAATCTGTTTGACTGGGCACAGAGTTTAAGTAAAAATGAAGACTTTTAAAATTTGTGGTCCTAAACAAGTCAAAAAGGGGCCCAGAGTATTTGTGTGGTTATAAAAGCTTCTTGTTAAGGGTAGAATTGTCTGTCCCGCAGTAACCTACAAAATAATAAGATATTTCAGTATATAAAAATATTTATTTGTAATATATGTGTTAAGTCACAAAAATTAAAATTGTCTTGCCATGGTCTCATCGGACTTCTGAATATAATCATCCGTCGCAACTAGGTCAGTATCGCACAAAGTGGCCTTCGTGACGGGCGAGGATGAAGCCTTAATAAAAAAACATAAAGATATTTAGGTCTAATCAATGAGATAAAAAAATTATATTTAATAGTAATACAAATATACATGCGCCTATGAAAGATCCCCAGCATCCCTCGATGATGAGCCATAACTCAGCCGGCACCCACTATCCATATCTCGTGTCGGCCGATCATCAGCAACGGTCGATGGGCCTGGAGGATCAGGAAAATACTGATCCCAATATTCTCGTGTGATGCACGTGCCCGTGATCAACAATGGATCTGACGGGGTCACCTGCGAAGTCCCCGGAGTGAGCTGAAGCTGAAGGCTAAATGACGGCATGCTGCTGTGAGGGTTGTCTGGCTCATGGAGGTCACCTGGCTTATAAACTCCAATATCCTCAAGAGGTGCCTCAACGCCCCCTTGTTGGGGACCATCTCCTCGTCGACCCCCATGACCTCGTGGGACACCCCTACCTCGTGGGGCACGCCTGCCACGTTGACCACGCTCCAGCGCCATTGGTGCCCCACGACGGTACTGCTCTGGCACCACATAATCAGCCGTGTATCCTAAGCGATCATTATCTCGGGCTCACCTCAATGTTTGGGAAGCCAGATCGGTAACCTGTCAGCCACACTCATGCAACACGGTTGCTCCCTCTTTGTTATACCGTTGCATCTGCAGTCCAATTTGGTGGAGCCGATGTAGGCCAATAGCTTGCACAACATGTAAATATAAATTACGGAATGCTAGGATAAAGTTATAAGTAACTATACCAAATAACATACCAGTGCCTCGTGCCTCCCGGCGTATTGAACGTACCGACGGCTAGCGCGATAAATGAGATTCCCGACGAAAAGTCGGGTAACACTATGGTACCAGCCCATGTAATCATGCTCAGTATCCGTACCGCGCAGTGAAGGGGGAGGGGAGGAATCAGGTCAAGTTGCCGGTCCCAAGTATCGATCTGCGCCTCTAGCCATGTCATATATGTCTGGTCCACCCTGGAACAATCATCTCACTGGTAATGTGTAGTATGGCAGGCGGGCGGTGGTGGTACAAGTTGCGGGCGGGCAAACTGGCGAAGTACCCACTCGGTGGCATGATGCTCCACAATATCAAGGCACATCAACGAGACGGAAGAGCTCCACATAAGTCGGTCGGCCGAGCAATAATCGGGCAAGCCAACTATTAGCTCATCGTTGTATGTCCTCCAAATGAATTATTAAGTAACAACAAAAAACGTGAGTATACGCAAAACATATGAAGCCAGGCCAAGTAAACTTAGGTATACATTTACCTATGCGCCCTCCAGCAAATCCAAAAAATCCCACAAGGGGATATTATGTCAAGCCTCGTACTCTCGTCCATATCCCCGCCTATCAACCCACCTCCTAGGAGAGGGAGAAACGGAGATGGTGCACCCAAAGCTAATGGTGGTAGATATCTGTAACTGCAGGAACCGCTCCCAAGCCCAAACCTAATATACAAAGTGGACGGAAAATTTAAGGTATATTTTTACTGGTTGTGTTATAATGAATAGAGTATTCTAATATGTTTTCACGTGTAGCAGCGGAAAAAATCCAGCAACGTCATGTTCGATGCCCATGCTCGCCCGGCACATCTGCCTGTACAAGTAGCCGAGAACAGCAGCACCCCATCTATACTGAGGTAAAACATCTAGCTGCTCAAGATGATGAAGAAATCTAAAGCTGACTAGGTTCCCCGAAGTGTGAGGAGCAGCAGCAACCTCGTGTACCAGTGAATATGAAGCTCCCGTGTATCGTCTGTGATGTTAGGGTGCAATGCCTCCAAATGCCGCCGGACAAGCGTCAACTGCAGACGACCTGCCCCAACCGGTGCAGTATCCTCCGGTGGTTGGAAAGCGGTGAGCCGCTGTAGCATGTCCAGGTACTGCAAACCTGTATACTCTCTCATGGCATGCGACAAAGCAATAGGGTGTCCACCAACGGGCAGCCCATACATGACCTCCACGTCCTGCAGCGTGATAGTTTCCTCGCCTATGGGCAAATGGAATGTGTGCGTCTTCGGTCGCCACTGCTCTATCAGGGCCGTGATCAACGACAAATCCAGCTGCAGCCGACCGATCTCCACAATCCTATAAAAGCCTGTATCCTAGAGGCCTATGACTATACGGGGATGGAGAGCGTGGTCCTTGAGAAAGCCCCACTTATCGTCTACTCTCCTGGCGCGGAAAATCTGGGCTAGTAACTGTCCCTACCATATGTGGGACGACCTATGATTGCCTTGTAACGACAATAGCTCTAGGCTGGCAGGGCCGGGATGCAAAGGCGGAACCTCCATGTCGTCTACTGTAAATACAACATTATTAGTTATATTATTTTACTTTAATATGTTAGTTTATTGTTTTACATGTTAGTTTTATTATTTTATATATTTTTTTGTAAATTAAATAATTAATTTTCATAAGTATACAAGATTTAATTATTAAATATTTACATATGGGTTCCGAGCTCTATATGATGTGAGGCCTAGTAGCACCAAGATATCCTGAATTCTTGTGTTTATGGTGAGAAAATTATCTTGATTTATCTATTAACATGTCTGTTATTTTAAATGTTACTTTATTATTTATATGACCGTTTAATATTGTATATATTAGTTTTATTATTATTTATTTTTGTTTATGACTCACTTATTTTTACCATAATAAAATTAAATAATTAATTTTTATAATTATACAAAATTCAATTATTAAATATTCACATATGAGTTCTGGGCTCGATATTTGAGGTCCAGTAGCACCAAGGTATCCTGAATTCTTGTGTTGATGATGAGAAAATATTTTCGATTTATCACTCAACACGTCTGTTATTTTAAATGTTAGTTTAATATTTATATATTGGTTTAATATTGTATATGTTAGTTTTATTAATTTATATGTTAGTTTTATTAATTTATATGTTAGTTTTATTAATTTATATTTTTTTATGACTAACTTATTTTTTACTATAATAAAATTTATACAAGATTTAATTATTAAATATTCACATATTGGTTCCGAACTCGATATTTGAGGCCCAATAGCACCGAGGTATCCTTAATTCTTGTGTTCATGATGAGAAAACTTTTCCAATTTATCACTCAACATGTCTGTTATTTTAATGTTAGTTTATTATATATATATATATATATATATATATATATATATATATATGTATGTATGTATGTATGTATGTATGTATATATATATGTATGTATGTATGTATATGTTAGTTTAATAATTTATATGTTAATTTTATTATTTTATATGTTAGTTTTATTAATTTATATTTCTGTTTATGACTCACTTATTTTTACTATAATAAAATTAAATAATTAATTTTCGTAACTATACAAGATGTAATTATTAAATATTTAGATATGGGTTCGGGCTCGATATTTGAGGCCCAGTAGCACCAAGGTATTCGGAAAATATTTTTTTTTTCTCATGTTATTTTCTTACGATCGTTGACTAGAATTGGACAGAGTTTGTGTTTGAACTATCAGCTTTTTGACGTATTTTTGGGTATAATAGATACTTAAATGGTTAATTTCAATAACTACAAGGATACTACGCTAAAGGGCATTACATTTTAATATGCTAAAAGGGCACTACATTACAAATATAAACACTATATTAGGCCACAAGATACCACTAGAGGGAACTAAAGTAACAATTTATCTATTTTGCTAGTCTTTAAGAAAATAAATAATCTAAATCGGATAAAAATAACAAATAAATTTAATTACAAAATATTCACGAAAATACATATACCACAGTAAAAAGTAACTAAGTAATATTTTTTTTAACAACTAATAATAATTTATCTATTTTTACTAGTATTTTAATTAGCACACTAATATCATAGTTCGGTTAAAAACAACAAATTAGTTAAATCGCAAAACAATCACAAAACAACATAGAACACATTAAAAATAACTAATGAGTTTTAACAAAAACTAAGTCGGAATACCTCGATTTAAGGTTTTTGAAAGTTGAAGGTTTGGTGATGTGGAGCCGAAACGAGCAACCCACAACGAGATAACGCCTTAGCTAGGATATTTGACCGAAAATCTTTACTTTTCGTGGGACGGTGGGCTCCACTCAAGCTTTTTTGGTCGTTAATTGGGGAGTGGGGAGGGGGGACCGCTGGTTTGTTTGAGGTTTAATGGTGGGGGAGTTTTATGTTTGGTGGGAAAGGGAAGGGGACCGTTTATTTATGCAAGTATAACGTCGTTTATTAAGGAGTTATACAATAGCGCCTTAATAAACGACGCTATATTTGCCCGTCTTTTCAAATTCCAGTATAACGCCTTTTTAAAGGGCGCTTTACCTTAACGGGCAAATGGCCATTAAAGTATAGCGCCCTTTAAAAGGGCGTTATGCATATTTTGGTCACCGTATTTTTTTTCCACGCATTTCGATCGTTTCAGTCAAAAAATATCATATTTTGGTTCCGAACTCTTAAAAATTGTAGACCTCAGAAACTGAATCATGTTATATATTTCTGTCTTTTTTCGGTATTAACTTGAATAGTTCTGACCTGACTAGCGGAATAGCTTCACATTCTCAGGGCGTTTGTGTGTGAAACTTACTAAAGCTATCTGGATAACATTAATTTACATGTTGTATCATTGATGAAGACGCTGCAATACACAAAACGTTGAACTGGTCCATGAATTCATTTGTATTTTTGCTTGGTCGAAAATGGCAAATATAGCTGTGGAATTTTGATTTTGATTAAAGACTATGCTAATAAAATATTAGTAATTACATGTGAATCGAAAAACTCAGATTTGAAAAAATGATTTGCGTTGAGGGGGGGGGGGTTTGGTTTTGCCTGGTATTTTCTTGAGCATGTGCATCATATGTTGAACTCACATGTTATACTGTGCAGGGCTGGAGCTGGCACTCATTTTCCGGATCGTAGTTAAGGTTTAACATTTATAGTATAAAAATGTATAACAGTTGAGCAGAGCAAAAATACCTTGGCATTTTCAAACTAATAAACAAATCTGGAATAGGAAAATTTCATAATGCCGGCAAATATTGAATGAAGGACCATGTTGAGCACGAAAAGCAATATGGTTGCATGTGGCTTTTGCGTTGATTAAGGGGTCTTTTGACATTGATTTTATTTCATAATCAGGACTATTTCCGGTCGTCCGTACAAGCATCTGAAATAAACTAAACCAAAATTCCGCAGTTAAGATGAAGTGCACAATGATTGATGAATTAATGGAGTATATTTTTTTGAAGATTTGCCAGTTCAACTTTATTAAGTAATTCATGCCAACTGCCAATCACATGACAGCTTATTTTCATACGCGTCGGATCAGATAAAAAGAAAGAATGAAAGAATGTTCGTCGTATTAAAATCGGAATTCCTCGGGGGCGTGACCGAGAATCCGAGAGGGGCAGAAATTTCTTCTTGTAAAACAAGTGGCAACAAATATGCATCCTAATTTGGTTACATTTCGTTATTTTGGGGTAAACACCATAGAGTGTGAGTAATTATTTACCGGGGAATCATCTTTACCTACTAACCTTTTCCAGGCAAATAAACACAAATGCGGTTACCTTTTAACATCCACACATGGCCCATTTTACTTACAGCTAAAAAGAATGAAAAAGTACAAAGAAACAAAATTAGGAAAGATACTATGGACAGTTGGACATGACGAATGTAGAGTATATTTGTCTCACTAATAGCATAATCAACATATTCCTTACAAGTCTTTGTCAAGCCCACAAAATATGAAAAAGAGTCGATCCAACAATTTATTGAAAAATATAAGCAACATTCGTTGGGTTTTCCTACTTCCTCCATCCTAATTTATATGATATAATTCGAATTACTAGAATTGAAGTTAATAATTTTGACTGTAAAATAAAATATAGAATCTTTAAATTTTTAAAATAAAATTAAGTACTATAAATCATAATGATTAACAATTCAAAACATTTAAAAAAAATCACAGGCAATTCCGATTGAATCACTTAATTGGGACAGAGGGAGAAGTGATTTAGCTCCATTGCTCCGTCAGCAGTAACCTTTCTTCTCTTCTCTTTTCATGTCACGCCGGCTAGCTACTCTCTACTTTCTATCTGTGTCTTCTCATAGTTTATTTATGTTATCTGTTTCAATTGCATTCTCCTTTTTCCTTCTATATTTGGGTATTCTAACATCATGAGCATCTCTTCCCAGTGCACACTGTTCTGATTCATAGAAGAATGTCCAGGCTTTCATGAAATGTACTTAAGATGGAAACGGAAGAGGAAAGAGGGTAACAAAAGAAATAAAAATTTAATCTTTCGTTTGCCCCAATATCAACTCAAACTAACAAAATATTGAATGACATTCAGACGATGGTTTATTTTGAATATAAGAGTCGCTTGACCAAAAAGTTATAATCTTTGGCTAAACTAATTAATCAGTTATTTAAGAGGTTCATCCTAAAAGATAATAACTTCATATCTGGGTTAAGTAATTTAATAGATGTGGACATCGGCAGTTTTAATGAACTAAGTATCAAATACTTCGAATACAATAATGTATTAGACATATCATATATTAAATAGCAATAAATGACACCAAATATAAATAAAGAGAAAGATCCACCCAATATTGAATGAGGTGAATGATTCCTTCCTCTAACAATGATGAATGACAAGAATATATAAGAATATTGAAGATTTTTTCGGATCTAGTGGAAATGACAAGGAATAACCCAAAAAGACGAATCTCTACAGAAAGGCATTCTTTGTATTTATCTAGAGAGCTTGCTTTTAAAAAAAAATTCTTAACACATAGAATATTACATGCCCTTGACCTTATCTCTCATTCTATTTATATGGGATATTCCCAAAGAACCCTAAAAGTACGAACAATAGAATATTTCCTATGAGACCCCAATACAAAACTAAAGGTTACTACTACCTACACTACTCGACCTCGACCGCAGTCGGCCGTCTGGTGGTACGTTCCGTTAATCACTGGCCGACCTCGTCCGAATTGCTCACGATAATTACAAATTACTCATGATAATCACCTCTTCGTGCTGAATTTCCTTGGTCTGATTTCGGCTCATACAGTTAGTCGCGCTGCTTATCGAGGTTGTCTTTTGGTCGACCTCGGTGAGCAGACTTCATTAGTCGTAGTCGAGAAATTCAGGTAGGCAGGTCGAGTAGTGAAAATCACGGTCGAGATGGTAACGTGGCGCTTTGCAAGCCACAACTTATCGTGACGTTGGTTCAAACTGACGTCACAGCATCATGTGTCATTATTACGCATCTTCCCTATGTGTTGCATCGCTTCCCGTGCCCCTGTCATATCTATCTTTGTGCATCGGCGGTTCATTTTCTTGATTGGGGTGTCCATGTCCTCTATAAATAGGGATTGGGAACTCTTCGTGTGATCTTTTATGTTTTTTAGCATTTGAACCTGCATATTTTCCTCCCTACTTCTTCTTGTATTCTTGCTCCCGCTGCTTCCATTTTCTCACCCGTATTCTCCTTTTTGGTTTGAGCGATTCATGCTACCTCTACCTCTTTCGAGTTTATATCTTCTGCATTTGCAAGCAACTAAAAATGGTCAATGCACCTTCTGGCTCTAGTGAGGCTTCTGACCCAATCCCACTGGCAGTGAGAATGCCTCCTCACGACGATGAGGTTGCTACTGTCGCTGAGGACGAAAGCTTCCCTACCATAGAGGAGATAATTCCTCGAAATGATAAAGCCAGGTCTGACTTCTCGAAACCGCCTGCGGACGAGCCTGAACCTGTGGAATCCAGAATGGTCACGACAACCCTCGTTGAGCTTAGGGCCAAGTACAACATCCCGGCCCATATCGACCTAATCCTGACCGGTCGCGACGTGGTACATATCCACCGCCCTGGATATTGTGTATTCTACGCATATACGTTATATGTGGGCTATTCTCTTCCTCTTCCTCCATTGGCGGAGGAATTTTTTCGCTATTACGGCATCTGCCCGACTCAGCTCTCCCCCCTATATTTTCAAACTCTTCCTCATGTTGATAAAGTACGCGGAACTAGCCAACCGCGGGATTTCCATTCGTCATCTTTTGCACCACTTGCGCCAAGCTTCCATAAGGGTACGATGTTACACCTTTGCCACCGAGGGAGCAAGGGATTGGTGGTGAAGATGGACGATACAGCCAATCATCTATTTTGGTTCAAATTCTTTTATATCAAGACCGTGCACGTGGTGGAAAACCTCAGTGGGTTCCCTGAAGCGTGGAACTTCGCCCGTAAGTATTTTTCTGATTGATTGTTCATTTTGTTTATCTTAGTGGTGACTTAATCGTTCCTCTTCTTCTTTTGTGTAGCCGAGAAAGAGCCACCTTCTGTGTTGCTGACATTCATGACTGGGTAAGTCAAGTCATGTTCTACACGGTGGGGATCCGTGAATGGTCGGTGTCTTATAAGAAGTCATTTATTTTGAAATTATGTTGCTTCAGCCTTCATGTTGTCTTCTTTTCCTTCTCTTCTCTTCTGTAGCGGGGTTGACTTAGCAGTTGCTTTTATTGTCAGGTCAAAGATCTTTGAGAAAAATGGAGGCTCATACCCCGCTTTTCGTCAACCAAGTGTTATGACAAGGTCTCTACTTGCTGCGACTGTAGGCAAGTCCATTCAGACGGCTAATTCTTCTCAGACACCGGCACTGTGCAGTCCTCGTAGACAAGCGACGGCCCCATCGGCGAAGACTCCGGCTTCTCCTGTGTTGCACTTGGTAGGCAAGTTATCATCGAGTGAAGAGGGACTGGTTCCACTTAAAATGAGGAGGGTTGAAGTCGGCGATAGGGTAGGTGGAGCCGAGGAGTCGACAAAGGGCAACCCTGAGACGGCCATGGTTGCATCGTAGAGTGCGGTGGATTTGGTTACTGTGGCTTCGCCGCCTGCGGAGGTCGTAGAAGATGCTCTTTTTCCCGAGGTCATTGTTGAAGAAAGAGGGATACCAGAGGATGTGGAGGTCATGCTAACGAGCGATCAGTCACCTTCAGGACAGGTTGACATTACTTCGTCAACCGAGGAGAGCGGGAAGAGTGTGCTTGTGGACGGCTATGAGACTGGTTCTGACGTCGACCTTGAAGAGGTGCGGATGTTCACCGAGGGGTTTACTCGGGTGGTGGTAAGGTTAGAGGGATCCACTCGCACCATAGTCTTCCCCGTGGGCCACTACTTATTGGTGAATATAGAGAACGTGGATCCCTCTTCGGGTCCTCTCTGCTCTAACGCCGAGGGCAGGACTTTACAAACGTTTGATGATGCTACTATGTATTCGGGCTTAGCCAGAATGGCCTTGAGGGTAAGTTTCTGATCTTTCTAGTTCTCGTGCCTTACATTCTTCCTCTTTTTTCTTAGACCGACTTCCTTCTTCTTCTTCTGCTTCCTCTTTTTCATTAGACCATCATTTAGGAGATTGAGAGTGACCGAGAGAAGCGGAAGGATATTTTTAAGAAAATAGATAGGAAGTACCGTGAGTATCTCGCCAAGCACCGAGACATCTGCAACCGATTTGGTATGGATGACAACTTCCAGGCTTTTAGGGATGAGCTGAAGCAGAAAGATGATGAACTCGTGAGAGTCTTCGGCCAATGCAGCGAGATCGAGGGAGCACTTAGAGTCAAAGAGGAAGAGCTCGAAGTGAGAAAGGGGGTCAAGGCTGAGTGTGCCAACCTTCAAGCTCAAGTGGCATCTCTGCGGGCCGAACTTAAGCAGAGTTCGATAAGAGCTAACAACTTGAGTGATGAGATGATCGAAAAGGCGGCAAAGTTAGAGAAGGTCGAGGAGACCAGGGTGGCGGCTTTGGCGAAGGTGACAGCGTTGGAAGATGCCATCCGCGTCCTCCAGTCTGAGAAGGCGAGTGATGCGGAGACGGTCGTGCTTAGGGAGGCGAGGCTTGTTGGCAGGCAATAACTTGAACGTGGTCGAGTGTGACTTTAATTAGTTCGAGCAAAGTTGAATGTCACCTTAATTAATTCGAACGAGGTCGACTGTGAAAGTCCCTGTGACTTGGTAGAGGCATGTTAGTTAATTTGAACGAGGCCTGATATTTTTGTAGTCTTTGCTCATTGATTTGGAAAGTCCCTGTGGCTTGGTTGAGTACGAGCTGAGAGTCACAGCGTAGGATGACTAGCTTCGCTCCGTACTTGAGCGCTAACTTTAGTCCTTCATACACGACCTCATTGTTAGTCATGTCCGGGCATCTTATGGACTTGTGAATTACTTCGCCTGTTGGGACCTCGAGCACGAGTCCCAGTCAAGACCCCGATGCGTTGGAAGCGCCATCGATATACAAAACCCATAGGTCTCGTATTTGGGGGGGGGGGGGGG
>ML269930.1:18758-36744 GCA_005239495.1 Nicotiana undulata
TAACAAATTTGGGTGGGGAAAAGAGAACGGCAGTGATTAAAAAAACCCCGTTGGTTTTTTTTGGGGGGGGGGGGGGGGAAGTGTGGGTGGCTTCTCTTTCGACTTCATGCATTATTTTTGTGCTTAAATCGGCGACGAAGTCGGCAAGCACTTGCGACTTTATCGTCGTTCACGGTTGATAGGTTATAGCATGTTTGCTTAACTCTATGGACCATTTGGCCAATCTGCCCGAAGACTCGGGTTTATGCAAAATACTTCATAGGGGAAAAGTCATGACTACCGAGATGGGGTGGAACTGGAAGTATGGTCTAAGCTTTCGTAAAGCTACGACCAAAGCCAAGGTCAACTTTTCGAGGTGTGGATACCTTATCTTGGCTTCGACTGAAGTTTTGCTAATGTAGTAATATGGGAGATTGAATACCTTTATTTTCTCGTACTAGGACCGCGCTCACCGCCATGTCGGACACGGCCAAGTAAAGGAGGAGGCGTTCTTCGGGCTCTGCTTTAGAGAACAAGGGAGGTGAAGATAAGTACGCTTTTAGCTCTTTCAGGGTGTTGATGCACTCAGAGCTCCATTGGAGGTCGTTGTCTTTCTTGAGTACATCAAAAACTTGTGGCATCTGTCGAAGGACTGTGAGATGAATCTCGACAAGGCGGCTATGCGACCGGTCAGTCCCTGAACCTGTTTCTTACTGGTTAAGTTCTCCTGTATTACCTATATATATTTGATTTGGTCAGGTTTATCTCGATGCCTCGTTGTGATACTAATAAGACGAGGAAATTCCCCGAGGTTACATCGAAGGCACATTTCGGGGTTCAATTTCATTCCATATCGCTCGAGTATGTCGAAGGCCTCTTTCAGGTGGTCGAAGTGATCTTCTCTCCTTTTTTATTTGACCAACATATCGTCGATATAGACCTCTATGGTTTTTTCGAGTTGGTCTTTGAAAATATTTGTCACCAACCTCTGATACGTTGCTCCTGCGTTTATCAGTCCAAATGGCATCACCCTGTAACAATACGTCCCCTGATGGGTGATGAAGGTGGTTTTTTCCTAGTCTTCCTCTTCTATGAGGATCTTGTTATAGCCCGAGTAAGCATCTAAGAAGCTTAATAACTCATGCCCGATGTTGCGTTAATGAGCTGATCAATGTGGGACAGCGGGAATGAGTCTTTCGGTCATGCTTTGTTCAAATATGTGAAGTCTACGCACATCCTCCATTTTCTGTTCTTCTTTTTCACCATGACTACGTTGGCAACCCATTGGGGATACTTCGACTCTCCGATGGAGCCATTTTCCAGCAGTTTTTCAACCTCCTCGCCGACTGCATCATTTATTGCATAATTAAATTTTTGCCTAACTTGCCTTACTGGGGGGTAAAGCGGGTCGACGTTCAACTTGTGTGTCACTATCTCTTTTGGGATACCTATCATGTCTGCATGGGAAAAGCCAAATAAGTCTGGGTTGTTAGCTAAGAATTGATGGAATTTACCTGGTTCTTGAAGTTTGTGGCCAATGTAGGCTTTCTTGATATGGTTGTTTTCGTCGAGTTGGACGAGGTAGAGATCTTCCACGGTTGATCTTGTGGCCTCTACGATTTTGGGATCTTTGATGACGTCCTCTCCTTCATCACCGCTCGACCTCGACCCTGTTAATTTCTATGCCTCCTTGGCTTTGCCCTTCATTTGTTGGGTGTACATGCAATCCTGGGCAATGCGATAGCATTCTTGGGAAGTTTGTTGCTCTCCTCGGATGTTGAATACTCCCCAGGGGGTGGGGAATTTAATGACTTGGTATAAGCTGGAGGGGATGGCCTTCATAGCGTGTATCCAAGGCCGACCTATGAGGGCGTTGTACGCCATGTCCTGATCCATGATGCGGAACTAGTCTCTAGAGTGACGCCACCGGCTAGGACGGATAGTGTGATTTCTCCATATGTCCGTTCAACTGCATTATTAAAACTCGTTAGTGTGATGCAGCGTGGCACTATCTTATCCTGGAGTTTCATATGTGCAAGCACTCGAGGGTGGATAATACACGCGCCTCTTCCATCATCAACCATAATACATTTCACATCCGTATCTAAGATGTGTAAAGTAATAACGAGGGCATCATAGTGAGGAAAAACCAAACAGTGGGTATCTGACTATCGAAGATGATACTTTCTTCGAGTTCGTCATACCGTTCATGAGTGATTTACCGTTTCATCTTGTGGGTGGCCGTGAATTTTATGTTGTTGATTGACGCGTCGTTGCCCCCTCCGATGATCATTTGGATGGTTCGAGTTGGAGAAGGCAGTTTTGGTGAACCTTGATGTTGTTCGCGTCCTCGAGCAAAGTTTGCCCTTCCTTGGTCGCTTAATAGTTCTTTCAAGTGTCCTTGGTGAAGCATATTCATGACCTCTTGCCTTAGGGCGATGCAATCCTCAATTTTTTGACCCAGTTCCTGGTGGAATTCACAGAGGGCGTTTGACTTTCTGGAGTTTGGGTCGGACCTCATCTTCTGCGACCACTTCACTTTTGGGCCGAGCTTCCCCAGGGCGTAGACTAATTCTGAAGAAGAAACACAGAAATTGTGAGCATATAGTAAGGGAGTCATACCTCTCTCGCTTCGGTGAGTCCTTGTTTGCAGCCTAGATGGGCCATCGCCGTGACAGGGAGGCAGTATGATGGCGGCTCTGACATATGGTTGATGTCTTTCACGGTTGGGCCGCGGACCTTCAAGGTCTCTTCGTTGGCGTTCCTCATGTCCTTCCTGGATTCCATTTTTACTGAGGTCAACAATGAGTTGGCCCGTTGAGGTCGTCTTCGTTAGCTCGTACTTCGGCGCAGTAGGCATTGTGTATCTCATCCCAAGTGGTCAAGGGATACTTCATGAGCCAGCTTAAAAACTTTCCAGTCGCCCTTGAACTGCTTCTCTTTAGCCCATTTGGGAAAGCTGCTACTTCTATTCCTTCTGATACATTTGGTAAGGTCATCCTCACGCGATTGAAACGAGCAAGGAAGTCTCTCAGCCCTTCACCGGGTGACTGTTTAATGGAAATATGTCATTCACTCTCGCCTCTGCTTTCTTAGCTCCGGCATGGGCAGTTACAAACTTGTCGGCCATTTCCTCGAATGTCTCAATGGAGCACGCCGGCATGGGAAGTTAGTGCACCCCGGTGAGGGTTTCACCGAACGTTTTCAATAATATGGAAGACACTTGCTCTTTGGCAATGTCGTTGCCTTTTATTGCGGTGACGTAATGGGTCACATGATCCTCAGGGTCGTCGTTCCGTCGTATATTTTCAGGTACGACGGCATTTTGAAGGTTTTAGGTATGGCGTGTGGTGCAACTTCGTCACTGTACAACTTTTCAACAAACCGACCGGCGTCCCTTTTTGGTAAGTGTTTTGGGGCACCCGTTATTTTGTCTACCCTTTCTTGGTGCTCTTTCATTTGGTCTCGGAGCATTTTGTTTTAGTTTTTCATCTCCTCCATCTTCCTCAAAATGGCTGTGAGGGTGTCGTCACCTGCATTATTAATGTTGTGAGGGATACCTGTTACGGGAGGAGGGTCGTGTTGCTTGTCTGTTATTTGTGCAACACAAGCCCTTGCGTTCTCCCTGTTCGCTCTTTGGTCGGGTTTGTCAAGGATGCTGGTCACCGAGTTTTTCAACCACGTTTTCGAGCAGATTTTTCACCTCTGGTGGCGCCTCTTCCGTTGTCGACGTGGAGGCTTCTTTACCGTGTGAGGTTGTGATGTTTCCGTGCGGAAAGGGTGAACCATTTCTCCTGGGAGAAGCGTTTGGCGTCATGTCATCAACATCTGTTTCGGTGACCTCGTTGATGGTAGTTAGGAGGTTGTAGTGAGATCGGCTATTGCCTTCATACTTTCTTCCCCATTACCTACCATTCAGACCATGCACACAAGAAAATATAGGGTTTAGCGTTTTTCCTTTTTTTTTAGATCTGAAAGGAACTAAGACTTTGACTACGAAATTCCCATATACGGCGCCAAATTTTTTACCATAAAGTGATAATCTTTGGCTAAACTAATTAATCAATTATTTAAGAGGTTAATCCTAGTTAAAGATAATAACTTCAGACCTGGGTTAAGTAATGTAAGAAATGTACGAAATGTGGACAGCGTAACGACATATTTAATGCACTAAGTATTAAATGCTTCAAATGCAATAATGTATTAGAAATATCAGATATTAACTAGCAATAAATGGTACCAAATATAAATAAAGAGGATGATTCACCCAATATTGAATTAGGTGGATGATTCCTTCCTCTGACAATGATGAATGACAAGAATATGTGAAAATATTGAAGACTTTATTGGATCTGGTGGAAATGACAAGGAATAATCCAAAAAAGACGAATCTCTTCAGAAAGATGTTCCTTGTATTTATCTAGAGAGTTTGCTTTTAAAAAAAATTCTTCTCGCATAGAATATTACATGCCCTTGACCTTATCTCTCATTCTATTTATATGGGATATTCCCAAAGAACCCTAAAAGTACAAACAATAGAATATTACCTCTGAAGATCCCAATACAAAACTAAAGGTTACCACTACCTACACTACTCGACCTCGGCCGCGGTTGACCGCCTGGCGGTACGTTCCGTTAATCACTAGTCGACCTCGGCCAAATTGCTCACGATAATTATAAATTACTCATGATAATCACCTCGAGTGCTGAATTTTCTCGGTCTGATTTCAGCCTATGCAAGAGCATTCACTATTTTCCGCTTGAATTATATATAAAATTATTAAAAAATTTGAGAAGTTTATATTTGTATTAACTACTGATACAAAGGAACAATGAGTGATATGAACATGTGATTTTTAACCCACCATATACCCCTACAAAAATTCAATAAAATAAATTAATTTGACAAATTTTGTTGAATTTTAGTATTAATTGTGAATTGTTTTGTATTTCATATTCATGATTCATCTTTTAAAATTATTTAAAATTGCACAATTAGGCACATCGTTATTATCAAGGAATTAATTTTATTATTTCTGATTAATCAAATTAAATAACAAACGAACATGATTATTTGATGTGGTATAGTTATCATAACTAATTGCTAAATCAAGTCATTTTTTTCCTAACAAAATTATGAAAAATTGATTCTTTGAAATATATGAGTGTCAAAACTAATTGTTTTATTCCTAATTAATCTATGATTAGATAAGATCAAATTAATTATTATATTTTTTGGATTTAATTAGGCTTAGTATTAATTAAAATTGATTTTAGGCCTAATTAAACCTAGTGTACTAAAATAGGACCCGGGCCAAGCTTACCCAGGCCCAACCCCCATCTCTACACTACCCATAATGCCCTAGCCCATTAATCCCAAACCCGGCCAAGACCCAGACCCCTCAAAACGATGTCGTTTAACCTTCCATTCACCTCAGCCGTTGGATCATTTTGATTCAACGGTCCGGAACTCAACATCCCTTTAGTACTTAACTATTCCAAAGCCTCCCCCCCTAGAGACTTCAACCATCACCATCTCCGCCGCTCCCCCGCCCTAGCTCTACCGGCCAGAAATCGCCGCCGACGGCAGAGCATCACCAATCGACCTCAAAATTCTGCCAGAGGATCTCCTTCCTCTCCCCAACCTCATCCCACCATTGATTTCCCTAAAAGACCACCCAAAATCCCCCAATCTTAGATCTAAGAATCGAAACCTAGGGTTCTCGTTTACTAGCCGAATTAGAGAAAACCCACGACTCAAACCTACATGAGTCGATGGCCCTTGGTAAGGGCTATCGATTCATGTGGGTTTGGCCCGTTTCCAAGCTCGCCGGAGTCCGGTCAAATTCCGGCAGGCTGTCGGAATTCACCCAAACCCCTCAAACCGGTATTCCCCCTCCCTATCTATCTATTTTTCGTTTCTTTTAAGACAAAATCATGAATATGCTGCATTGTTTGAAACACTGTTCTATACTGTTATCGACTTTGGGCGAGATTTTCTTTGTTGCTCATCTGATTCATGCATGCTCTTCTTGATTAATCCAAAGCCTTTAATGTATTTCATGATTTAATCAGTTTTGCTTAAGTAATTAGGTCCCTAGCCTTGGTTTTTATCACTGTTTCGCATGTGTGTTCATTTCTTGTCCTCGATCCATTTTTTGGGTAATTGACCTTGTGTATTTATAGTTCAATTATACATGCCTAGGTTAAATTGAACCCTGTTTGAATATTGGAATGATATAGCTCAGATTTTAATGATTCATGAGTTTTTAATGTGCTTCATGTATTTGTATCTTGGTTGATTGACTGATTTATTATGTGTTTGTTTGTTTTCAATTCACTGATTAATTAGTTCAGGTAAATATGAATATAGGATGACTAGAACTCTTTGATAATTAGTCTCCTAATCTATTGTCTCATTAGTAAAATCTGATTCTAATGAGTTAACTACCCCAACCCCAATTGTGTACATGTTAGGTTAACTAACCTATGATTTGACTTGGTTAGCTGCTGATTCTAATCCAACCTTAGCTAGTCACCTAAAGTTGATTAATCAAGTAATTATAAATTGATTAGGAGTTGATTATACTCAATACTTAAAACAAGTTAGTTGATTTGCGACTTCACTTAAAATCAAAGTTAATCACTCAGTTAAGATAGTTAACTATAATTGCTAGATAAGCACTTTTGAAATTATTTAAACTAATTAATTGAATTAACTACTATTTTTTAATTAATTCAAATGATTAGTAAATTCAAGTAAATTAATTAGGCAATAAGGAATTAGTCACACTTAATTAGTAGACCTAATCAAAAGGTAAAATAATTAAGCTAACAACTTAGTTGACCTAAGTCTTAGATAACTAGTTAAGACCAATTAACTAAGTCTAAAAGCAAATAATTCACCTAAGCTTAATCTCTAGTTAATGATGAATCAATTTCAAGTTCTTTACCCAATTAGTTAACCCAAGTTAATAAATAACCTTGATTAACCTTAAAGGGTAATCCTAAAGGTAATTCTAGGAACCTAGAGGGGTAATTTAGTACTTTAGTTGAGGGAATCTTGGGTGTAACAACCCAAGAACCTTCTAGAACTAGGAAATCAGATTCTTTGGGGGTAGAATAGTGATTGTAAAGGCTGGAATTTTCTAGAATGAGGGCAGTTGTCCCAAAGGATAAGGGTAACAGCTGCCATTGTACTATATTTAGCCTATTGGATAAGGAATATGCTAAGGAGCAGCAACTTTGTTTTTTACCCTGTCTCGTTTTTTAGAACTTGTATTTTGAGTAGAAAAACTATATTTAGTTGAATTCTAATTTCATATATATGTTTGTAAAAGGGACTGGACATTATTCATATTCAGCTCTATTGTTTCATTTCGCCTTTGATAAAGTTTTTCTCAAATGAACAAGTATAGATCTTACTCCCTCAAAGCATTTTATGTGAAAATTAGATCCCTGCAAACATTTGTTGAAGTTTTGGAAAAACAAACACTTTGTGGTTCAACAATTTTCGAAAAACAAACAGGAAGTAGTGATTTTAAAACGCTTTCTTTTCACGTCCTTAAGTAGATGTAGAAAAGCTCAAAACTAGGATTAAATGTGTAGAAATCATGACTTAAAAGGCATGAAAAATTGGTGAAACTGTTAAGTAACAATGAAGAATTTTCTCAGTAGCCACTTTGATCTAAAGCAATTTTGGAAAAACTGTATTTATACTTTTGACAAAATATACCCTGTTCTGTTCTCTCCATCTCCGTGTTTCTTTAGCAGTTTCGAAATTACATGATGATGAACTAGGAAAACTGAATATGTCCATTCATTTTTGTTGTCATGAATTAGTAATTTGATGGGGTTCTTCTTATTAAACTTTTCATTGGTTGACGTTGTTTTGGATAGAGTCATGCGCCCTTATTTTTCTAATAATCAACCATAGTTTAGGATTTGGTCAAAAGGGATAAACAATCGATCGGGGCTAAAATATGGTCATAGCCCGAGTTTCTTGTCTTTTAGGTTAGCGATTTCAATCTTCACATACCTTCTAGGTAGAATCATACCTTTAGCTTGAAATTTGATAGAGAATCGAATGTTATTCGAAAATTACCATAATATACACTCGGGAGTGGCAACTCATGCCCCCGACCCTCAACTCCAAACAACTAATAAAACACATATAGCAACCACGTGTGCATTTCATGTGACGTGTTTGCCATATGCTCAAAAACAACAAGTGTACGCCACCGTAACTTGTCCAAGATAAACCCATAAACGTCCTAATTGATTTTAAAACTAAAATTCTCCTTCAAATAGAAAACATAAAGAATAATCGAACATCGCCACAAATGGGAATTATAAAACCGTCACGACCATAGTCTTGACTACGTAATCTACACTCGGGCGCGACAACTCATGTCCCTGTCTTCAAACATCAAACCATAATAAAATTACGTGTTGCAATTATGAGTGCATTTCATGTGGCGTAATTGTAACACGTCCAAAAGCATACAAATGCACGTTCTCGTGACTTTTTTTCAAGATAAGTCCATATATGTCAAAAGCGGTTAAAAATTAAAAGGCTAAAGGCACAATAGGCTAAAACAAGTAAACAATCAGATAACTTAGGCCAAATAATAATAATTAAGCGACCGTGCTAGAACCACGAAACTCGGGAATGCCTAACACCTTCTCCCAGGTTAACGGAATTCCTTACTTGGATTTCTGGTCGCAGACAAATCAAAACAGAGTCAAATTTTCCTCGGTTTGGGATTTTCTAAACAAAACGGTGTCCCGGAGCATCGTAAAAAATACAGGTGGTGACTCTGAAATAATAAATAAATCCCAAATCTGAATAATGTCACTTAAAGTGGAAAAACTCCCTTATTACCCCTTCATTAACACGGGGGTAGTGAAAAAGGAGGTGTGACAGCTCTAGCGACTCTACTGGGGACCGAACCCAGAATCTCTAGTTCAGGGTTCAAGAATTCGAGCTTATATAACTGTTATGCTTTGGCTTTCATTATCTGATTTTGCGTGTTTAAACCTAATGTGCTAATTGCCGCATTTACCGCTTTGATATTATTTGAATTGCGTATAAACTGTGCCGAAACCCTCCTTCTTTATGAGTCTTCTAAATCATCTAGGAAGTGTGCACTTCATTTGACTTCTTTTCTGTTAGAGTCATCCAAATTTTAGAACGAGGTATGGACAAGTTGCAAAGCTGGTGAAGTTTCTGTATTTCCGGTACGCTGCCCCAACCTCGGCTCGAGCTGTCCGCTCGGGTAAACCTTGTCTAGAACAAAACCCCAGGGTATAAACCTAGTATGACATAGCCTCATGCCGAATCCCTAGTAGGAACGTTTATTTGCATCACGTGCATTTGACTTAGGGGACTCAACACAGGGGTTGGGTCCGTCTAGGAAAGGTGAACCCAAAATGAAAGACCATCCTGATGCATCCTACTTACTATGTGTACAACATTTTGTTACGGTTTGTTTGTTGACCGGCTAAAAGAAGATAACAGAAAAACCAAGAGAGAAATAGAATAGAAGATTTAGCCGATTTTTGAAAAAAAAAACCCCGATATTCAAAATCATCCAAATTTTCTGAAAATGGGAAATAGTATTTCAAAACAAAGTAAGTCGGTGCATATTTTTCAAAATTGTGTCGAGATTTCCCGAACTACGCATTGTTTGATTCTCACCGGATGTGAGATATGTAGGCAACCCTCATCGGGTCCAACCTTATTTTCAAAAACCAAAATAGAAAAAATACGATCGCAAAATTAGGTGATGTTGTTCTTTCCTAAATAGCCAATTGTCCCAACGGGATGCCGGAAGGCTGTTTTTGCAAAAAATAGCCACTTATAGTCTTTCAGAAACTTTTTGGCCCAATTAGCGAGCACAACCCTAAAAGCTTCCTATCCGAAGTATTGAAGGGCCGTATTTTCAAGGGGAGCCCATTACTTTATTACAAAACTTTTTCAAAAAATAACACTTTTTCGCATCCAGTCAAAACCTTTTTTTATGGCTTTGTTTTCTTAATCAAAATATTTAAACAAATGTGCAGGATGAATACAGTTGAAAACACTACCTTTAGGGCTGTCGAGGAAATTCACGTGGGACTCCATGTGGTGGAGAGACCTGGGGGAAGTTAGTAGAAAGTTTGCCGTAAAAGCTTTGGGCGGACTCACCGGCCTTCTAAAAATCAAGCTGAGGTTGGATATCGTCGAAGCTTTAGTGTAATTTTGGGACCCCACCCACAACGTGTTCCACTTTTCAGACTTTGAGTTGACACCCACGCTAGAGGAAATAGCGGGGTATGCTGGTCTCGGTGACAATCTTAGAAGCCGGTATCCGGTGGCACCAAGGGCGGTAACTCCACATAAGTTCTTGGATCTTCTGAACATTAGTCGGGACACTCAAGACTCACACCTGGCTGAAGGGTTCTGCACTTTCTATTTCCTGTACAAACCTTATGGAGATCCTCGGGGCTATGAAGCTGAAAATACTGGTCTGACTCACCACAAGAACCAGGCTAAAAGGCATGCCCGCAGGGGGTTAGCTTTTGTGGTAGCATTCCTGAGCACTTTAATCTGCCCCCGAGGTGACAAACTGATAGATATCGGACTGGTAGGGATGGCGGATTTCATGACAAAAAGAACGATGGCATTCTTATACCAATGATCTTAGCCGAGATTTATCGTGCCCTGACAATTTGCCAGTCAAGGGGAAAGTTCTTTGAAGGGTGCAATCTGCTCCTACATATTTGGATGATCGAGAACCTCTGTCACCGCCCAGGTTACATGAACTACGGCTTAACCGGTCTTAATTGTATCGAAGAACACAGTACTCGGGTAGAGGGCCACAAATTTCCTGAGGGCACAGAGGCCTGGCACTCACATTTGAGTTCATTGACCGCCGACCGAATCGAGTGGGCTTTCGGATGGCTCCCTATCGGTGAGGT
Source organism: Nicotiana undulata (assembly GCA_005239495.1). Classification (NCBI taxonomy): domain Eukaryota; kingdom Viridiplantae; phylum Streptophyta; class Magnoliopsida; order Solanales; family Solanaceae; genus Nicotiana; species Nicotiana undulata. Next base: position 29,700 of record ML269930.1, read on the forward strand.
TATCAATATGTCCACTGAGGTGTGTTATCTTTTGTTAATGGGTCTGCGGAGTATCCAGCCATATTCCCCATATTGGGCCTTACGGCAATTTGGTAGAAAACAAGGCATTCCACATGATGAGTACCTAAGCCAACAAGCCATTGAGTTATGTCCAAGAGCTACATTTCCGGAAAACAGGGTCCGTCAGATTTGGAACCAGTGCTGATTCTTAGAGCCTCAAACTCGGGTAAGAAACTTATCTCAAGGGGAAGTAGATCCAGCCTATATTTCTTGATATGGTAGAAGAGGCCGAGAGCATCAAGAACCGGAGCGACTTGTCGAAAAGACCTCACGTGCAGCATTTTACTGAGCAAACACAAGAACACTGGGGTTGGCTAGAAAAGGAAAACAACTACCGGGCTACAATAAGTAAACTGGAGGCCTAGATCCGAAGGCTCAAATTTGAAAGCACTTTACAAACTGCTGCAGCCGAAGGGGAGAGAAACAGGCTGAACAAAGAAAACGAAGTCCTCCGGGCTCAAATCTAGAAAATGAGGATATCCATTGAAAACCCCGAAATAAGTAGAGCTGACGAATGACTTGTCACTAGTCTCAAGCAAAAGTTGTGTAGCTATGGTGATGACCTAGACAAAGCCGATGAAGATTTAACCCGAGTTCGAGCAAAGTTGGCAAAGAATGCAGAAGAAAGGGCAGAATTCGTGCAAATATTGAAGAGACAGCATGACCAAGAAGTTTTGGGTTTGAAAGAAAGAATGGCCACCTTTGAAAACGATATGGCCAAACAAGCAAAAAGGTTTAAGGCAGAAAGAGAACAGTGTTATGACATGATAGCCCAGTTGGAAGAAGAATTGCGACAATGGCAAGAGCAGAGTCACAAAGACGACCAGACTTTAGAGGAAAGATCTCAGCAGATCGGGCGTCTACTTTAGGAAAAAGGTATCATCAGGAAAAGGGTCCGAGAGATAGCTGATTACATTGTCACCAAATGCCAGGAATGCGAAGATATGACTCGGACCACGTTCTTCTCAGCGGTTATGATCTTCGTCCACAAGATAATGGACGACCTCTACCGCCTCCAACAAGATATAGCACGCAGGCCCGTGTCAAGGCCAAATGATGCCCCACGGGTCCCTGAAGCAATGGAAGCACTGATGTATTTTTGATATTTCTCGAGTCTGTATTTTATTTTCCTGTTGTACTCCTGTCTAAGTCCACTGTAGTTTTTACATTTCCAAGAAAGCATGTCTTAAGTCTTTTGTAGTTTTTAAAAAATTTTCAAAAAGTGTACTGAAGTTTCTTATGAAGATTGAAAGTATTTTATCTAATGAATGAAAGTCCCAAAAAATGTTTATTTCCTTCCTTCGGATTTAACCCTTGAACTACGTAATGATCTGATTCACGCGGCGCCGTGATACGTAGGCAATCCACATAGGATTCGATCATAATAGAGCAAAAAATAATATAATGAAAGAAAGAAAAGAGTGATAAAATGATAGAGAAAACAAAAGGTGAAAATAGAATTAAAAAAGGGGGGGGGGGGGNAAATCCAGTCATCCCAACATCTGAGTCAGCCACAGCTGAAGAGAACAGGATCCTGCGTTGCCGCATGCTGGAAATGTGGGACGCATGGTCCAATGGTAGGGAACCGCCCAATTCTATACCAGGTTTCCCCGAGATAATCCCCAGGATAGGTGGAACTTCTAACATCCCTATAAGTTACCCGGCCACGCCACTCGGATACCCAACTATGTCAGCTTTTTTTTCGGAAGGCCTTCTGAGGTTCGCCCCCAGGTCCTGTTTTCTGGTGCATCTTCCAACATCTTCACCGCACCACCGAGCTCCGCCATGGCTCCACCAACTATCACCGAGCCAAGATTTGAGCCACCAGCGTTTACATTCCAAACGCCATCATTTCTGGGCACCACTCATGTCACTCCCGATTCATACCCCCAAAAACCTCAATACGAAGTTACTTTGGGACGAGATAAGAAAAGCCCCGAGCACGAAGAAATGGCTCGGAAATTGAAGAGTATCGAGCAGAGCCTCGAGAACATACAGGGGTTGAGCGGGCAGAAAAGCGTCTCCTATGCCGATTTGTGAATGTTCCCGCACGTCCATTTTCCTCTCGTGTTTAAAACCCCCAAGTTCAAAAAATATGACGGACATGGGGACCCCATAGCTCATCTGAAAAGGTATTGCAACCAACTCCGAGGAGCAGGTGGGAAAGGGGAACTTCTCATGGCATATTTCGGAGAGAGCTTAACAGGGATTGCATCAGAATGGTACATGGACCAGGATATATCCCACTGGCACGTATGGGATGATCTAGCCCGGGACTTTGTTCGACAATTCCAATACAACGTGGATATCGCTCCCGATAGAAACTCTCTATCCAACCTTAAAAAGAAGTCCTCGAAATGTTTCAGAGAGTACGCTATTAAGTGGCACGAGCGGGCGTCCAGGGTCAAACCTCCGATGGATGAGGTCGAAATAGTCAGTGTTTTTCTGCAAGCACAAGAAATGGATTACTTTCAAAATATGATGGTTGAGAATGGTTTAAAGACCGGTCGTATCCTGAGCCAATCAGCCATAAGAGAAACCTCCCAGGCCATCCAAAACGGATCCGGGAGTGTAGCCAACAGAAAGAAGAAAGAAGAAGGGGCCATGATGGTTTTCGATGTCAGGGGTTCTCGGCAATACTCAGGTCCATTCCCCAAAACTTCCCAACACTACTATCCTCACCAAAACGCAGCTTATGCTACATCTCCTTTTCCCTATGCGGTGATGAACGCTCAGCCGCATCTCAGGCCGCAACAACAATACAACCAGAACAGATCTCCACCCCCAAGATATAACCATCCTCCCCCAGCTCCATATAATCCACTCCCTCCTACAACTACCCGTACGATGCTTACCCCCATGAGCCACCAAGGAGACTTAATTTTACTCCTATCGGTGAGCCATATTCAAGTCTTTTCCCAAAGTTGGTCCAGATGAGTCTTCTGCAGCCCGTACCTCCGACCAGGCAAAACCCAGCATCAGTGTCATATAAACCTAGAACCAATTGTGCCTACCATTCCGGAGCAGAGGGGCACTCCACGGAGGATTGCTGGACTCTCAAGAGGGCTGTGGAGAATCTTATAGAGCAAAGAAGGTAGTGTTAAGGGATGAAGAAGCTCCCAATGTGACTAACAATCCATTGCCCGCCCATAAAAATGGGCCCGTGATCGACATGATCTGCGAGGACCAAGATTTTGATCCAGCTTTAAAGGCTATCATCGCCATCGCAGACGTGGAGAAAAAGCCCAAGGCGGCACCCAAGCCGGTCTAGGAAACGAAGAAAAGTAAACCCATCCCTCGAGACACGGGGAAGGATAAAATCAAGACAAAAAGAGGACCCTCTAAGGATGTTTTTCTTTACGTCCCCAGAGCACCCAAGAAGGAACAAGGCATGTTAAGTCCTCCCAGAAGGATACAATTCAACAGATCCATAATGAACGGCCCAACAATGTATATACCAAAGGGGACGTACGTGGTGCGCGGGCAAATTATTTCACCAAGGCTGAATGAGCCCGTGGTTATTAGCCGCACGTTGCAAACTCCCGTGAAGGATACTACTGCCGTCCCTTCAAACTACAATAAGACGGTTGTAACATACAAAGGGAAAGAGATCACAGGGGAAGCAATAGAAGCAAACTCCTCTGAGAAATACCTCAATCTGAAAGAGTTGGCCAAAAACAAGCACAAACACTTCCCTTTTAAAAGACATATCACCGCCGAAGAGTCTGAAGAGCTTTTTAAGAAGATGAACATGACTGAATACGCCACAATTGAAGAACTCAGGAAAACTCCTAATCAAGTATCACTCTTATCTTTGTTGATGGGATCAAACGAGCATCAGAAAATACTCTTGAAAACGTTGAATGAAGCGTATGTGCCGGCGGAGACCTCAGTCGAGCAATTAGAAAGAATGGCCAAGTGCTTCTTTGAAGTAAACAAAATTTCTTTCAGTCGGAATGATCTACCTCTCGAGGGAGCCGCTCACAACAAAGCCTTACACTTAATAGTTAAAAGTGAGGGATATTATTTGAAGAGAGTAATGCTTGATGGAGGTTCTGAGGTAGATATTTTCCCTTTATCAACATTACAGGGAATGGGAATCGGCACTGAGAGAATCAGGCCAAATAACGTCTGTGTCCGTGCCTTTGACGGTATCAAAAGGGACACCATCGGCGAAATAGACATAGTCATCTCAATAGGCCCTGTGTATTTCACGGTAACCTTCAAAATCTTGGATATGGATACCTCATATAACTTCTTGCTAGGAAGACCATGGATTCACGTCGCCGGGGCAGTGACATCTACCCTCCACCAAATAGTCAAGTTTGAGCATGAAAATCAAGAGATAGTGGTCCATGGGGAGGACGAGCAGTCAATATACAGAGACCCCTCGATCCCCTGTCTCGAAGCTAGAGAAGGAAGTGAGCATATTGTATATCAGGCATTTGAAATTGTGCTTGCCAATCAGCACGAAGAAGGTACTCCGTGCCCGCAGCCTTGGCTATCAAATGCGTCAATCATGGTCTCTACCGACATGATTAGACATGGATACAAACCCGGAAAGGGGCTTGGGGTAGCCCTACAGGGTATCACTGAACCGATCTCTCTACCTGTTGCTGAAAAATTCATCGGCATAGGTTTCCAGGCCACAGAAGCCGATGTGGAATGGGCCAACGCTCGAAAGAAAGATGGTTGGGACTTGCCTCAGCCAGTTCCCCACATTACTAAAACTTTCATCGAACCACAATACGTCGAAGAAGAAGAAAAGGCCTTTACAGCCGAAGAAATTGAAGGAATCTGCGAGGCCATGAAGCAAATGTTGTATGAAACTAACATGGTTCTAGCTGGGAGAAGGCTCAAGCACTGCTGAGGTGAAATACATGGGCCCAAACGCCAAGTTGCAGAACTGGAAGGCTACTTCTTTCCCCGTCAAACGGGAGTCCCGGTAGTTCGGTTTTGCCATATTTCCTGCACTATGAGTTATTTCAGGGTGTAACTCAAGTGTTTTTAATTTACTGCCTTTTGAATTCCGACGTAAACCCTCATATGTTCAAATTCAATGAAATAAAATCAAAATTTCATCATCTATCATTCTTTATGTTTTTTTCTTATTTTCAGTCCTAATAATGCGGCCTTAAATAACATGACATGCTTGCAGACTTCATGCTCTGATCTTAATATGCCGTCTAACCTCGAAATAATGAATCAAGAACCGGAATATGATGAAGAAGAGGCTTTTAGGGGAATAAACCGAGAATTAGAACAATTCGAGAATAAGCCTAAGCCAAACTTAAATGAAACAGAACCCGTCAACTTGGGTAACGCAGAAGAGGTTCAAGAAACCATGATAAGCGTCCACACTGATGAAAGAACTAGGGACGCTCTGATTCAACTTCTGTTTGAATTCAAAGACGTATTTGCTTGGTCCTATGACGACATGCCCAGACTAAGTGTGGACTTGGTGGTACACAAATTGCCGACCTATCCCAGTTATCCACCCGTCCAACAAAAGCAAAAGAAATTTAAAACAGACACGAGTGACAAAATCAACGAAGAGGTCACTAAACAATTAAAAGATGGAGTGATCCGAGTGGTCCAATACACCACCTGGCTGGCCAATGTGGTTCCAGTACCTAAAAAGGACGGAAAGGTCAGAGTATGTGTCAACTACCGAGATTTGAATAAAGGAAGCCCTAAAAATAACTTTCCACTACCAAACATACATATCCTGGTTGACAATTGTGCCAAACATGAGGTACAGTCTTTCGTGGATTGCTATGTTGGATACTACCAGGTATTGATGGATGAAGAAGATGCAGAAAAGACAGCCTTCACTACACCCTGGGGCACCTATTGTTACCGAGTCATGCCGTTCGGTCTAAAGAATGCTGGGGCAACATATATGAGGGCCATGACCGCCATTTTCCACGACATGATGCATCAGGAGATTGAGGTATACGTGGATGATGTGATTATTAAATCCAGGACGCAAGATGACCATGTCCAGCATCTGGGGAAATTCTTCGAACGCTTGCGTAAGTATGATCTAAAATTAAACCCGGCCAAGTGTGCTTTCGGAGTTCCATCTGGGAAATTACTGGGGTTTATAGTCAGTCGACGGGGCATCGAGCTGGACCTGACAAAGATAAAATCTATTCGGGATCTTCTGCCTCGAAGAAACAAGAAGGAGGTCATGAGTCTGCTGGGTAGGTTGAATTACATCAGTAGATTCATCGCTCAGTTGACATCCACTTGTGAGCCTATATTCAAGCTGTTAAAGAAAGATGCATCCATTAAATGGACAGACGAATGGCAGAATGCTTCCGACAAGATCAAAGAATATCTGTCGAACACGCCGGTGCTAGTCTCACCAGAACCAGGAAGACCTTTGTTCTTATACCTGACGATGTTAGAAAATTCTTTCGGGTGTGTTCTCGGGCAACATGACGCAACCAGGAAGAAAGAACAGGCCATATATTACTTGAGCAAGAAGTTCACGAACTACGAAGCCAAGTATACGTTGTTGGAAAGAACTTGCTACGCTCTAACTTGGGTCACTCAGAAGCTCCGGCATTATTTGTTGGCTTATACCACCTACCTCATCACTAGGCTGGATCCATTGAAGTACATATTCCAAAAGCCAATGCCCACCGGGAGATTAGCAAAGTCGCAGATTTTGCTTACCAAATTCGACATAGTCTATGTCACTCGCACGACAATGAAAGCCCAGGCCTTGGCAGATCACTTGGCAGAAAATCATGTCGATGACGACTACCAACCTCTAAGTACTTACTTCCCAGACGAGGAGGTAAATTCAGTCGAGATAACTTCTAAGGACGCCAGCACTTGGAAAATGTTCTTTGACGCTGTAAATGAAAAAGGTGTTGGGATTGGGGCAATCTTGATTTCACCCACGAGACAGCACTATCCCGCCACGGCCCGCCTTCGGTTCTTCTGTACAAACAATACTGCCAAATATGAAGCT